>JAPDSC010143700.1:1513-15360 GCA_026290005.1 Latrodectus geometricus
TTCAGCCTTCTTTCGCACACCTTTTCTTTTATAAACGCGTTATTTTTATACATTATTTTATTAAAACCAAGAGTTATAATAAACTAAGAAATGACAATAGTTTTTGTAGAAAGTACTGCAGTTATATTTCTGGTTCAAGCGTTAGGTTTTTCAAACTATTAATAAGATGGAGTGTGTGTTGTTGTATGACAATATCAGTTGTTGGATAGTTGTATTTACAAACGAACATTCTACCTAAAAAAATGGTCTACTTGAAAAAAAAAAAAAATTCTGAATTGTGTAAAATAGAATTGTTTTTAAAAAGATTAAGAAGATATTATTTTAAATAAAATATCAAGTTTTGTCTGGCATTTGAACTGTGTTGAATTCTTAAGAGCTGAATTACATTATTATGATTATAATCTTATTTCCTTCGACAACAGCTAATGCTAAATAAAACAGCGATTTTTAACATACTACTTGTATACAAAAGTTAAATTTGCACAACATTTGCTTGTGTGTTGCAAGCGAAAGAAGCGTTCTTTTGTAAAAAAAAAGTGAATAATCTTTTTAAGAAGCGCGATTCACCCGATTTACAAAAAGTTATGGTCAATTGTTTTTGTGCCGCGGATACAGTAATTTTATAAAATGGGCTTTATTTATGCATCCCAAAGAAGAAAACCCTGGAAACTCCCCAGCACTCACCCCGATTAATTTGCATGAAGAACTCAAAAGAGTAATGTCCATCTCCTGTTCAATTATCATTGATTTAAAACTTAGAGCTTTCTACTCCGAAGAGCTCAACTCGAGTGAATTTTAAACTTTAAAAACTACAGTTTTTAAACTATTCGTGCTGCTTTTGTCATAAATTATGTCGTGACTGAAGTGACGGATTTATTGGAACTAAACCGAATAAACTGTAGTTTATCACATATGACCATGACATCACACGTGACATACATGTGACTATGTCTATGGTTTGTCTAACATGCTATAGTTTACTAATTAATGTGTTAGATGTGAACTAGATTATTCTAATTCTCATGTATAAAAAAGTAATGCAGGAAATTTTGTTACACATCAGGCTATGAGAAAATGGTTTTAGTAATGTGATTGACTATGAATTATTAAGTAACATAATCAAAAAGAATCGTCTAATCAAACTATTATTTTAGCGTCAATGTATAACGATCAAAAATGAATTCTAATTTATCTCCTGTGGAATTTCACATTGGCTATACCAATTTCAAATGCCAGTGAAATTTATGTCAATACAACCCATTTCGCTAAATATTTTCTGTGAGGCTGTAAAATATCTGTAATCACTAAAGATGAATTTGTTTTTCTACTTCTAATGATATATTTTTATCTACAGTATCTTTTCCTTTTTATTCTTGTAAATCTAATAATCAATCAAAGTGAACATCTACCGGTAGTAGACAGGAAATTTATTTTTTTCTTTTGGTGTCAGATAGTTATTTAGATGATTACTTGGGCGGAGAAAAAGTAATTTTTATAGAAACTAATTATTTTTATTACAATCTGCTATTTTCGATCATATTGATTGAATCCACGACAGATATAACTTACGATGATTAACAGATCAATCATAATAGACATATAATATATCATTAAATTGCATAGCTTTTTACATTATGTTACTTTCTATTACATAAAACAAAAAGAAAAAGACTTAAAATGATGTATCGTGAAAGATTTTATAGCAACTTCATAAAGTTTTTAAGCAGAAGAATTATAAAGTAAAAATATTTATTAATATCAAACTAATAACTTTCTAAATTTTTTATTTTCGTTAATATAGTTCAAATTGATTGGCATTAATTAGAATTAAATTAATTATATAGAATTTCATGTCTATTTCGGAATATAATTTTTTTAAAGTATATTATTTAGTATACATTTTTAAAGTATATATATATATATATTTAGGTATTATAAGTTTTAAATACTAATTATTCTAAATCTATGATTATAAATGTTATTTCCTAACTACATTGCGCTGAAATTGTTTTTTAGTTTTAAATTTATAACGGTAATGTGTTCTTCTCAATCTCGTAAAATGTCACTTTAAAATTTAAAAGATGAAAATATTTGATTTCTTTATATTCACTTTTTAATTGTCGTTATAATTTATGATAAGATTATTTGCCTAAAAGCTTGTTTGAATTAAAATTCAATTCTTATATAAATATTCAGTTAAGAGTGATTCTCATTTTTAATTTTAACTATATCCTTGACTGTTGAAATTCTTTCCTCTCGATATTTATTACTGCTTTTGTTTTATCAATTTTAATTCAAGAATTGTGTATAATTCAAGAATAATTTTACTAGACAAATCATAATTCTTTGTTTTAGATTCCAGAACGCAGAAAACTTAAGGGTAACAGTGTAGAGAACAAAGAGAAGACAGACAGAAACATGACATCTGTAGTTGAAGTGCCTTCGAATGTTGTGCCTATAGACGTCAGTGGTCACTCCTTCGCTAGGATGTCCACTTTTCGAAAATCCCTCATTTATGTAAGTTTTATGGTAGTTTCATACAACATAAAAACTGATTTATAAAATTCTTAAAATAATGGTGTATGTTAATACCAAAGAAAAAAAAAGTTAATGAAAAAGAGTTTGAAAATTCATCAAAGTCTGGTGATTCACGCACGAGGATTTTTTATTACGGGATATTTATTTTACCACATATCCTTACATTTTATTTTTCCACCAAAATATAAATTTAAACTGGGTATGGTACTCCTTACAATAGTGTTAAACGAAATAAAAGATTGAAATATTGGCTTATATTAAAATAATTCTAATAGTTATTTGCCGAGGGTAGTGATTGGGAGGGTGACCACATCACCCTTACTTGATTTATGTTGGTTGGGAACGTGCCCACGTAAAAGTTTGACGTCCAAAGCCCTTCTGCTGGATGTGGAGCGCAGAGTGCCAGCTCAGGTGTGACCTCATCACCTGCCGTGGTTCAAAATTACGAGTCGCTTGTAATGGGCGAGTATTCCAAACCCGTTAACCTTAAGGTATAGTACAGGGCTTGCTTACACCGCTATGTATGTATGTATTCAGGACATGAACAGTTTTTTTTTTTTTTTTATAATTAATACCACAAGCAGTTCATATCGATTCGAACCACTTGCGCTTTGATGCCAGTCATGTAACTATCATGAAATGGCTTTGGACCAGCTTGGATAGTGACTTGGTGCCATCGACTTGTTGAGTTCGAAAAGCAAATATTTGACGAATTTTATTTTGTTCGAATACATAATTTCGTAAACGCAAAAACCAAGGTTTGGGAATCCATTTAACTATTCGCTCGTTGACATTAGAACAGAAAAAATAATGAATAAGAACGATCTAACGTTTCAATTTTTTAAAAAAAAATAGTTTATATTACGTGTAATAACATACATATTAAATCTTCGATATTTTCTGCAAAATAAAAAAATCCTTTACAAAGGTGGCATGATAATCACCCCATCAAATGACTTAGGAATAGACAAAAAAAGAGAAAGAAAATATTTGAGAACAATGAAAACATTAACCAACAGAAATGTGATATTATTTTAACGATCAAAATTGCTTTTATCATTTTAAAATTACAGTATATCTGGATGAACATGATACAAAGTAAATACTGGAGTATTTCGATTCTTGATTTTGAAAGTCTCCATTATCATGAGTCATGTCCAAAGTAAAGTATAAGTATGCAACAATATATTGCGGCGATTGTCAGTAAAATATTAGAAAACTACATCTTTCAATTCATCAATTTTTTACGTCTTTCAAGATAAAATACGATAAAGTAAAATCAATATGTTCAAACACATGTGCGTGTGAGTATTTCTCTATCGTTGGCTGTTTTTTATCTTCTTAACAATACATTTTCACTTAGCTTAATAAGTCAACAAACTACTCGTTTATTGACATTTGTTGATTTGGAGGTTGAACGATTATGGTCTGGTCCGGTGCGATTCCCACCTTAAACTGGCATGTTTGTTGGGGTTCGAAATCCTCTTTAAAGTGTAGGTCCTAGTTGAATTAGCCTGTGTGTGTAAAAAAGTAATACTACTTCACCTATATTTGATCTGAATGAGCATATAAAATAACAATTAGTCAATATGTATTTAATTGAATTCAATGTTGCTATTTTCTAAAAATAATGTGCTAATGGTTTCTGAAATCTACAGGTGGATTCTTTACTCGGTCGCAAGAAAAAAGACAAGCGGCGGAATACTGTGGCAGAAGGGGAGACAAAAGATCTGAAAGATGCTCTCCAGAACATCATCAACAAAGAATCTCAATACCCAGAGATACCCTGGAAGCACTCTTCCTCTAACGGCGTGCACAAAACCTCCCTGAAAGACAAGAACCACAAGAACTCTTCCATCGAAGAGACTAACAACAATTCCACAATTAAAGTGGTTGATGTTGATCATCTAGTTTCTCCGAAGAAGGCCGAGGTTCACGCGGTGCAAACGAAGGTGGCTGGTTTGCACAATTCTAGTCTCAAACAGAACGGTAGTCACTCGGAATCTGGGAAGACTGCACTGAACATCAAGAGGCCGAGGAGCAACATTCCCATCTCGACGAACTCCGCTGCTATGAATGTCGCTGTGGAGATGAGACAGCTAAATGGCATCGAGGAGCAATCTTCTAGTTGCAGCGACAACGCTTCCTCCGATTCGGACAACAGAAAAAGCAGTGGCAAACATGCTGATCCTCGTGCCTTAAATGGAGAAGATTCTGGATTTTCTGACAGCTATAAGGCCTACAAATACAGGTATATTTTCGTTCTATACTTAAATCCTTTTAAGAAATTTTTTAGACCTTGCTCTGTAATGCATGTAAATATGCTGTGATTTGACAACGCATAGAGGATAGTTAATGAGGAGAAACTGGATTTAAAGCATTTGAACTTGATCTATTCATTGTCCTTCCAAAGGACTGAGGATTAGTATAAATATGTCCACGTGTCTCACGAACCAACACACAATTCAACAAATATGTATACTGAAATTATAAACCAAGCATCCAATTTCTGTTGTTCTATTGTGACCACAAATTTCTGTTTTGAAGAATAAGCTCTTACCACTAGGCCAGAGTGACGCCTAAATGTATTTTGAGTTAAAGCAATATTTATAGGAATAGGTAGATATTTCAATTATTAAAATCCCTCAATTTAAATTAGATTATTGCTTTTATGTGGCAGGAAATACGTGAAAGGCAGCCTTTATGTCATTTGAAGTTAAATAAATCGTAAATATAATTTTTTTTTTTTTAATTTTCACCCTTAAAAAAATGAACTAGAAAAGTTTTAATTTTGAGTCAACCGATTTTGCTCAGAGATTTCTAAGTATTGTTTTAATTAAGTTCAGCATCTGATAACACCATTTTCAGGAATTAGTTAGAATTATTAAACCACATTTTGTATCACATTTGAAATATGCTGTCTTATTTTCTAACAAATAGCATTGTCGGATAAAACTACGATTTTGGCGGTTAGACAAAGATATTAGGTTGGGGGAAAAAGAAATCCATTATTTTTACGTGAACTTTTTGTAACATCTTTCAGGTTCGCTTTGTAAAAAGGTTTAAAACAGTTTTCATGTAGATTTTTAGGTCTTGTGCGAAGCTACGACTGCTGACATGCTGTCAAGTGTGATAATTTTTGATATTTTATAGACATTCTCGACGATGTTGTATCCGTGCGAGGTGCATCTTTAGCATCCAAATACCCAAACGGAATCGACGAAACCAAAATTGTGCGTAACTGGTTGTCACAGTCTTATATAGGACGATATAAACACCTTTCACAATTTTAGCCACCTGGTTAGCATTTTCGCCATTATAAAAGAAAAACTAAAATGTATCGAGTTTTCTGTTTGTTGTCTTCCATTTTTAAAACCTTGTACTCATAACTGAATTAATCAAACAAAAAACCGCAAGAGAATATTTTAGTGTCAAATGTCACCTTTCCGATGAGCATAAATTTGAAATTGTTTGATAGATACCTCACGAGATAGCGATCACTACAGATGTCTACCGAAAAAATAATGGATAACTTTTTCCCCAACCTAATATTACTTGTGTGAAATCTGTGAGAGAGAAATGGAAATACTGTTTGTAAGAAAGTTTTCTTAAATCAGTTAGGCAACCAGAGAATTTTCTCTTAGGAGTTTTCTAAAAATGTTACATCAAATATACGTATGATGCGTTTAGTTTTGAAACTTTTAGTCGCATAATGTGCATTTTTATCTTTTTAAATTAGTTTTACAAATCTTTTGAATTATAAATTTATTTAATAAATTTAATTTTGGGAACTTTCATATATAATCATAATTTTGGCTTCTGGCAGTTCATAATTTCGCCGTTTCATAAGTTTTTTCTCAGTAAGCAGTAGTCAAGTCGATATCTGAACAATCATTGCACTACATTTCGAACGCTGAACATCATCTGGATTTGATTGCCACTTTGTATGTGGATATTTTTAATGGTTCAGAATCCTCGTTAAACCGTGGATCTCGATTTCATTAGTCTTCGTGTGTAAAAAGTGACTAGTTATCAAATCTAAGTAATGGAAAATTTTGCATGCCATTTTCAAAGTTCAAAGTTCCTAATGGGAAAGTGAACGAGTAATGTCTTCTACTGTTTTAAAGCGAATCCCACAAAGTAATTTTTTCATATTAGAAATTAAAAAAAAAAAGTCAAAGTTAAAAACTTTAATTAGTGAAAGTAAAAGGTAATAAAGCATACAAAACGTTTTTATAGTATTCAACCCTACACAATAGCAATCATACTAACTATCCAGCGAAATATTTTTGCAATAATTCTATTATCTTTGCCACCTCACGGGAGATAGAAAGATGAATAGGTATTTTGTGAGAAAGAGTATGTATTTCATAAACTTTGGTATAACAGAGATTTGCATAATTTCAGATTATCATCATTGCTACAACTTTTGAAAATTCAACTTTTGTGTATAAAGCGTATCACAAAAGTCCTTATGCATAAAGATTATCAGAAATGAAAGAAATTAGAGTGACAAAAAAATTAGTTTTGTTTCATAGCCTACCCTTAAAAAAGATATCGTGAACTTTATTCATCAAATTAATAAATCAAATATTTAATTAAAAACTTTGATTATTTCAATTTTTATTTTTTTGACTGAAACGCCTTCGCTTCTGAGCGACTCAGTTATTCTTAAAAATATTTTGACAAAAAATATTAAATATATATTATAAATTGTTGATAATATATTAAGATTGTTATTCTTGGAAGAAATGGAAATAGAAAAGAATAACCATCTTTAATAGATATAACAGTACTTACAACCCCTGAGATTGAGTTCAACAGAAATTGAATGACATGTACGGGTACAGCAGCCCATTCATATAAAACACGTTGTCACGTTTCATTGGCCATATTATGTGGCGTATGGTGATGAACCAGTCGTTAAGCAACTATTGATTAAACGTTTTCTGTTTGTTAGAGATCTGGTGAACGGGCTGACTTAGGCAGCAGTCTAATGTTTTCTATGTTCTGTGAAATGTTCGTATAATACTGGAAATATGTAGTCGTACAATTATTCCACTGAAACGTAGCTTTTTACAGGGTTCTATTAAATTATTGGCCTTACTTAACAGAAATGTAACGGCCACTGTTTCAAAGGGCGGTAAATGCGAATAGAAGGAAACTGAAACATGTATCCAACGTGGCTTTTTTACCATCATTTCAGGTGATGGACATGACAATATTTCACTAACTAAGAACATTCTTCTATATGCTGGCTTGTACAGATGCGACTGTAATGATACTGTAAACAAAACTGGCATTAATCTAAAATTAAAACATGCCATTTTCTTCAGGTTCGTCATTAATTGCATCATTGAATGTACGATTATCTATATTTCGAATACGGTGGCCGAGGTAATAGCTTGCAAGCTGACAGTACATTCTGCAAAGATTGTCTGCTTATTGAGGAACATGCCTTGCAAATTTAGTAAAATCTCTTTTTTTTTACTCTGGACTCCTAATGTGGTTGTAAAATCTATAAGGCCATCCCTGATTTCTAGTCTGTTAGAAACAGCGAGCCGCACTTCCAACAATATAACATGCCATATCACTCTCCTCAAGCATCGATTCCATATTCAACAGACAGTTATAAAATCTCGACGGGTATAAATAAAAATAATATGATATGATAAACTTCAATTCCCATAAGCTACACTTCATTTTTTATCGTAATCAAAAATGTGTTGATTAGCATTTTTTTCCCGTGAGACATTACAAAACTCCACTAGGCAATAATATTCAAATCCAATTTGTGAATGAAAAAACTAACGTTTTTATTTAAATACTTTCTAGATGTCAATACCTCCCGTTATATTACGTGAATAATTTGAAAAAACTTTGAATATGTTTCTTTTCCAGTTGAAAAAATTTTACATGAATAGTGTGTGACCTTCTTAATGTTGTAATTTTAATGTCAAGAAGGTTAATTAAATAGAAAGTTACGTAATATAAATATTTAACGTCTGAAGTGCTACCTAAAAGTTTCGTGAGAATTTTTATTTAAAGTGTAAAGAAGTCGCGAACCCTAATGGTGCCACTTGGGTTCGCGACAAATTCGGAGATAAAATTTAATTTCTAATAACCCTGATATTTTCAGTTCTTTAACTATGTAGGTTTAGGGTTGTCATTTTGTTATTAACATTTTGGTGTCAAAAAATAGACAGAAAATAAAGGGGTACCCTAAAGTAAACTTTACCTGAATTTTTTTTTAATATTTATAATATTAGCTTTCCTTATGCTGTAGGAAATATTTCAATCGATGATTTCCATCGATTTATGACCAGATTTTCATAGGTCATAAAAGTAAAACCACGTAAACTGTTAATCCATCTGGCCATCCAACAAATATGTTTTACATTGTTTTAATCATTATCTGCCATAATTTTTGAAATAATTTTAACTTTCGAAAATCATTAAAACCCTTGCGCATATTATCAGGTAAAGTGTGTGGCTGTTTTACTATAGATATAATAGAATTTGTAACATTGTTTACTACTGTTATGAGATTATTAGTACCGTTAAAGTGTTATTACATTTCAGGTCAAATGATCTGCACAAGACCTCCAATACAAAAAAGATGCAAGAGAGCGAAGATGTCGAACCCGTCAGTTCCGCATCTTCCGAAAACAACACTCCCCAAGATGACGCATCTTCTAATGATACTACTGTGGAATCCGATGCTTTTTTCATCAGCAGCGATGAAAGTGACGATGGGTCGGACATCTTCGAGCAGAAGTATTTATCTTCCACGTCGCTCAGTACAATCAGCGATGGCAGCCTAAACAGTCTTCTTTCACAGACTGGTACAGAAATGACTTCTAGTACTGGTACCTTGACCAGTGTTGGTTTCGAAAGCCTTCCAACTCCTCCACCACCTCCTCCTCCATGCATAATTGTGGCTTCCAACCATGAGACTCCATCAGAAGCAACTCCAGAACTTCCACAGAAAGAAAATACTTCCCCAAACCACTTCTCATCTAAGTCATCCTCGAAGAATAACAACTTTTCGCCTTCCTCTCTAAACACGCCTTCCAACACAAAAAACTGCACTCCACAAAAACATGGAAAAAGCTTGAATAACGAAAAATCTAAATCTAAGAAAGGGTCCTCTGATAATTCGAAAAGTATATTCACAAGTTTAGTCAACAAGAAAGGGCGTAGTAAAGAAAAAGGGAAACTAAAAGATGTTGAACTTAAATTATCCCCAGTTCAATCGAAACCATTTATTGATATGTATGGAAACAACTCTCCTCAACCAGTTTCGCGAATACCTGTATTTGTCAAGGAAAACAGCCCTCTAGTCACGGAGGATGAACCCAAGACGCATCTGCAGTCATTCCTCCCCAGAGATACGAAACGCAAACTGGAATTAGAAGAAGAAAGCATCAATAAATCAAATCAAAATAATCAGAACACTGCGGGTGAAATATCTCCTCCGTCCAAAGAAAATTTGTCAACAGCTGTCACTCCACCCGAAAAGAATGCTGAAATACCTCTTAAATACGTGCAGCAAGTGGTGGTCACTCCAATATCACGTCGTCCATCTAGTGAAAATTCTGTTAGAAACTCTTGCCGAAAAACTTTATTCAAGGAAGATGAATCGAAACAAAGAACAGAAAATGGTGTTGAATGTTACAAGAGTAGCAATCATGTTCTAAACAAAAGTAACGAAGTGTCAAGTAGAGAAATAAGTGCATGGAAGCCTCAGAGACCGAATACTTTAGCAACTGGATCGAAACCCGTTGCCAGAGTAGTGCTTGATCCTGAAGGCAGGGTGAAGTACAGCACTAACTCTCTTGATCGCCGATTTCCTTGTACATATCATCCTCCAGCAACTGCCAGTCATACAAGTGACCATCCAAGATATTCCATGAGCCCTTCACCCAGAAGTGATGTAGCAAGTTATAACTCACATTACGTTTTACCTACCAATGCACCATGTCCTTCACATCACAGTTACATTCCTCAAGAACCAGTTAGCTACCACGAACATCATCTGATAAATAATGGTTGCTATAATCAAATCAATGTAAGCCATCTAGAAAATTCTCATACTTCTGATTTCCAGTCAAATTATGCACCTGCATTGAACTGCCATAGCGTCCCTCACAGCGGTGGAAGATTGGAGCCTCACTGCTCTCGTCCACTTGAAGCATATCGTGATAGGAAAGCTCCACCCACTTACGAGGAAGCTTTAAGTCAAAGCAAGCGATGTCCAACAGTCTTCGTGTCTTCACCCCCTGATCCCAATATTCCAGGCCTCCCGAACAGCGAAACGATGCTCACAGAACAGAATCTTCATTTGCACTCGCAGAATATGGAGCAACTGAGCAGGTTGGAACACGAGACTGTTTCTCAATCACCTTCCCAAGTGTTTCCTAAGGGACTTTTGAATAACAGCCTTAGTAGATCTCAAGGAAGTACCATGTCAACGGAAGACTTATTTGCTGTGATACATGATTGCAAGAAGCGACTGAATATAAAAACCGATTCGGATGTATCACTTGCTTCCTCCTCCCGTTCCAGCTCTCCGTCTTGTCTCCGCCCTCCCCAATCCAGGGGATCACTTGCTGAGACGGGATTCCTCTCTCCCAGGGGCTCGTCCGCCGACGCCTCCAGAGATCGCAGAAGCTGGGCTGACTTCAGGCCGTCCAGCAGCAGCACAGCGAATGAACGCAAGTCCTTGGCGAGTGACCGTCTAGGTCGATCCAAGCCAACCAGCATGCACGACTTCAAAATGTTGCTTCTTCAGGCTAGGAGTAGCACTCAGCCGTCGGGACCTCGCAAGTCTGCTGTTGAAATGCTGAAAATCCCCTCTTCGCCAAATGGGACAATTCCATCACCATCTGGCACCCCCTCACGCTATTCAAATTCATTCTCTGCCCAGACTTCACCAACTTCACCTTCCTTCATCCACAATGGTCATTCGACGGTGCCCTTTAAAAGACACAACAGTCGAGTGCGCAGTTCCATGCAGTCTCGCTATACAATGTACCCACCGATATTTGAAGATTGTTCCGAGGAAGCGGAAAACGGGAAACCGTTTGACTAATCCAATGGAAAAATTACATATAGACAAAGACTAAATTAGTGACATCAACGACTGGATAAAGACCTTGAACAACAATTGTGTTTTGTTGTATGAAACGTGTGCTTTGAGAAATTTTAAATTTTTTCAACAACATGGGTGATATGTATTTAGTTATTTTCTTTAGTGAGATGTGTAGACTTATAGAGAAAATAAATAGAGAATTATCTTATTGTGTGAGGATTTATAAATCTTGTTGGTAATTTTCCAAGTTTGTCATTTTCACATGAAATTTGATTAAGCCAGTATTTAAAAAATAATTGCTTTAAATGCCTTGTTCTAAGGAAGTATTTTATTATGTCCATATATTACAATAAATCTAAATTATAAACAAATGAATTATCTTAAACACGAATACAGATTATATAAAAACAATATAACATGCATATCCAGTTACTAAATTTAATGCAGTAATTCATGTCTTGACCATAATGCCACTTGATTCATTTGTAACGGTGAAAATATTAAGTTATATTCTATGTTTTGTGTAATGCTATCAAAAATAATCAGTATAGTTACTTTTCTAACATACACTCACGATGTTTACTGAATAGATAATGTAGTGAAGTCTGAAATTAAATTGAATTTATACATTTTGGGCCCATAATATCTTAGTGAAGAAAGGGATAAGTCTCGTATTACGAACGTATTAAACTATTAGATTTATACAGAAAAAAAAGCTGTCATACGGAGAAAAACATGATAAAAGTTCCATAAAGTCCAATATCTTTCGCTAGTGAAGCATGGTTTGAAAAAAAATGTCTGTTGGCTTAGTTGTCGACCCCATCACTTGACCTTAATTCAATATAAAAGAGTAGTTAATAGTGTTGAGTAAATTCAATCGATAGAAATAGGTATAACATAACCAGATCCATCACAATAATTTAACTGAAAATATTTTTAATAATAAGACACCATAGTAACTCATTGTAATAAATTCCAAGGACTTAATTAAAAATTTCACTATAAACTAGCATGTATTTCACTATAAACAACTAACATTCATTATATCCTCTTTGCTCTTAAATAATTTTGACATTTCTACTTCTGTATTTTAATTGAAAATATTAATAAACTAAAGTTAATTAAAGGATATATTAATCAATGAAAGCCACTAGTAAAAAGGAAATCAAATTAAAAAAATAGTGCAGCATGATAGCATATTCTTGTAATACGAATCTTCAAATTATGTTCACCGTAGTGCTGTTAAATGAATATTTTTAAATTTAAAAGTCTGCTTCCAAAATAAAATAATTTAATTGTTATTACTTCCCTAAATAATCATTTTAAATAAATTTTCAATCTTTAAGGAAAACAATTATTGAAGTTGAAATTAATTTTTACCCTGATTTTGTGTCTGAAAAGAAATTTGTTATTTTTCAATAAGATGGACGAGAAATATCTCATTAAATATTGGAAACGGTTAAAAATTAATTACATTTTAATTTCAATAAATTTAATGCTTATTATAATTTTTTATCATCGTTTGTAAGTGGGATACAAAATCAATAATTTCCTCAAAGTCACTCACAACACACACTCATAAAATTTTGGGCCAAAGGCGTAGTGGATTTCCGCTACCAGCGGATGATCTCTAATTTTTAAATAATTAATCAATTAAGCAAAACAATATGTAAAATACATAATTTACTACATTTTCAAATAGATTCATAATAAAAGTGTATCTTAAATTTAAATTTTATTCTGCACCGTTTTTACTTTTGTGAACTCTAATACATTTATCAGTGTTAATTTAAACAATTGTGAATATTAAAATATTTTTATTCTTTACTAGCTGTACCCGCCGGCGTTGCCCGTGCATTTAGAAAATGCAGATAAGTGAATAGCGCAGGAATAGTAGTGTAGGACACATAGACTGTCTCTCTCTCTTCCCCCCCCCCACACACAACATTCCCGTCGATAAAAAGGAACAATATATCCTAAATATTTTAAACGGAAAATTTTCCAAAAGATGGTCGCCAGAACTGTTTCTCAAAAGGAGCTGGTACAACCCAGGAATCAGCTATCGGCGAGCAGCGATCTCGAGAAGAAGTTTTATAAATAATTTTTTTAAAATTTTTCTAATTCAAAAATCGAAAATCGGGCTTCGAGGTCTGGTGGCCAGCCCCTTTGTGCTTCCGTGTAAAAAATTCCAGGTCCCTGCGTGCGATAGATTTGG
>JAPDSC010143701.1:0-14829 GCA_026290005.1 Latrodectus geometricus
ATTCAGAACTTTTTAATCTCCCGTGGTTTTAAAATCCGTATTGGAAGTATTTTTTCCAATACTTTTATTCAACCTGAGGGCGTACCTCAGGGTTCAATTTTAAGTGTCACACTTTTTAATTTATCCATTAGTAGCATACTCTATTATCTTCCTTCATCTATTAAAGGAACTTTGTTTGTTGACGACCTGCAAATATCATGTCAGGGGTCCAACATGCGATTAATTGAGAGACAATTACAAACTGCTGTAAATAAACTAGCTGCATGGTGTGCTGAAAATGGCCATACTTTATCTCCTGGCAAGAGTAATTGTGTCCACTTCTGCAGAAAGACAAGCCAGCATAATGATCCAGTGATTCACATCAACAATACACCAATACCTGTGGTCAATGAGGTAAAATTCCTGGGAGTGATTTTCGACAGAAAATTGACCTTTCTTCCGCATGTTTTACATTTGCGGAAGAAGTGTGAGCGATCGCTTAATATCCTCAAAGTGTTATCAAATACATCTTGGGGTGCAGATCGCTCGTCACTCCCCCCTCAGGGGGTTTACTTTCTTTAAGTAAACACGGGTGTCACAATCCCGAGGTACCCCAGTGATCTTTACTCTTCTTTTCTTTTCTTCTCTCTTCTACCCTTCTGCTTTTTCTTCCTTTTCTCCCTCAATGTGGTTGCCTCATACGAGGTTGAGGGCTCCCCTTGAGCAGCTGTCGCCGCTCTGTTGCTAATAGCTACTCTTGGGGACTAAATCACCCACGTGTTTGCCGTGCGTGGAGACCCGTGTCCGTGGAAAGGAGGGTCCTGGTAATTGAGGCCCCCAGAGACCAACACATTACTTTGGCCTCTGCTTCAGGTAAACGGGAGGTGTGTTGTGGTCCTCAGCACATCAATCGGCTTTATGGATCAAGCGATCGGTACATCTGCTGGATGACTCGTTAAGGGTGGAGGCCATCACAGGGATGTATTGAAAGCGTATAGGATCTGGCTAGCACTGGTGCAGCTGGTCTGCATCCCCTTGTTGGACTCGGTGGTGGGTGGTGCGGTCAGGTCCCGAAATTTTAAAATTTATAAATGGAAAATCAAAAATCTTCTCTCCTGCGGGAGCAACAGTTACCGATTTCTAATGCAAAACTTTTTATTATTAAAAGGAAGGATGGCACATTTACATCTGTGTCTCCTTTCCTTATTTCTAAGGGAATATCGGGGTACATAGGGGAAGTTAAAAACATACAAAAAATGCGCTCTGGTGACCTTCTAGTCGAGGTTGCATCAGAAAAACAGGCTTTGAAAATTGCAAACATGCAATTATTAGGAAACCTTGAAATTTCTGTCGCGCCTCATGCAAATTTGAATTTTTCTCGTGGTGTCATATCATCCAGTGATTTGTTAACAACGCCGACGGATGAGATTCTTGAAAATCTACAAAGCCAGAAGGTCTGTGACGTTCGACGCATAACAGTCAGGAGGGATGGAAAGTATATAGATACTAAACATCTCATCCTGACTTTTGCGACGCCAGACCTTCCACAACAGATTAAAGCGGCTTATATGAAATTATCCGTTCGGCCATACATTCCAAATCCCTTGCGATGTTTTCAATGCCAGCGTTTTGGACACTCGAGAAACGCTTGCAGAGGCAAACTGACGTGCGCTCGCTGCGCGTTAGTTGGCCATGATAGCTCAAACTGCAATGCAAAGGAGGCGTGTGTCAACTGTCATGGTGACCACCCCTCCTACTCTCGAAGTTGTCCACAATGGTTACTAGAAAAGGAGATCACCACGATTAAAATAAATAACAAATGTTCCTATCCTGAGGCACGACGAATAGTTTCCTCTCGCACTCCACAAGCTGGAGTGAGTTATGCAACTGCGGCTAGAAAAGTCTTAAAATCCAGCAGCACACAAACTGATGCATTTTCTCTTCCCCCAATTAAATCATCTGAAATAATTCCCCAAAAGCCAAGATCATCTCCTATCTTACTCAGAAAAGCTCCTGTTGCAAAGACTAAAGCCATGAAGGCTTACAAATTAAGATCTTCAAAGGAGGGCTCACGTAAGCCTTCCCTATCCACCCGAAAAGCAATGATCCTGGAGGCTGATGCTGTATCTTTGCATCCCTCGGACGATGATATGTCGTTCGGGGAGTCGACAGAAGATCCGCCCTCCAGCTCCGGGAAAGGAGCTTTTCAGTTTAAATAATAACTTCCTTTGTTTCATGGAACTGCCATGGTTTGCGATCTCACTTAGATGACATCAAGTCTATAATTTCAACACATAATCCCGCATGTTTGGCACTTCAGGAAACTTTCCTGAAGTCTAACAATAACGCTAACATGCGTGGATTTAATTGCTATAGAAAAGACTGTGGTGACGATGGTACAGTGTCTGGTGGTGTTTGTCTATTAACATCCAATAGCTTTCCCAGCACTGTCCATCCATTAAGCACTACGCTACAGGCTGTAGCTGTGAGAATTCACACATCCTGTTTGATTACAGTCTGTAGTTTGTATTTGCCACCACATGATGTCATCCGCCAAGAGGAACTTGATGATTTAGTTGATCAGCTGCCCAGTCCATTTTTGTTACTCGGTGACTTTAATGGCCATAATACTTTGTGGGGAAGTGATGATATTAATTCTCGCGGTCGTCAGATAGAGAAATTTATTTCTGATAATAACCTCTGTCTGATGAATGCCGACGAGAAGACATACTTCCACATACCCACAAGAACATTTCACTCACTTGATCTGGCCATTTGTTCTCCTTCACTTCTGCCATTGTTAAATTTGTTTGTGGGGAATGATCTGCATAATAGCGATCATTTCCCACTTGTCATCTCCCAGACTGGAGGTAGTAGTGTGCAGCAACATGTACCTACTTACGTGTACAGTCGGGCAGATTGGACGCTGTTTACACATTTGGCAGTTGTTGATTCTACAATGGTCATGATCCAAAATATAAATGAGGCCGTTCAAAAGGTCACTGAGACAATTATATGTGCAGCTGATACTGCATTCCCTAAAAGTTCCTCGAAAACACACAGGCGGTGTAAACCATGGTGGAATAAGGAATGTCAAAATACTTACAAGAAACAGAGGAAGTTATGGGGGTTGTTTAGGAGATACCCCACAACGGAGAATCTTATTGCCTTTAAGAGAGCAAAAGCATTAGCTCGTAGAGCTCGTCGCAGAAGTAAGAAGGAATCCTGGTCTTGCTATGTTTCTTCGATAACACCTTCAACATCCAGTAAGCAGTTGTGGAGAAGACTAAAAGCAGCCAATGGAATTTACAGGGAATTTCCCATTCCCATTTTAAAAACCGGAGCTGCTATACATTCTTCTCCGAAGGAAATAGCTTACGTCCTTGGTGAAAGTTTTGCTAGTGTCTCAAGCTCCGACTCTTATGGTCCTTCGTTTTTAAGGATTAAGAGTCGTGCTGAGCGAATACCAATTCGTTTCAACCATGGACAAGCCTTACCCTACAACTGCGAATTTCGGATGTTAGAATTGAAGAAAGCTTTACAGCAGGCCAATAATACCAGTCCAGGACCTGATGGAATTAGCTATCTGATGCTTCAAAATTTAAGTCCAGGCTCCCTATTGAACTTATTATATTTTTTCAATAGTATCTGGACTGAAAATACATTTCCATCAGTTTGGAATGAAGCAACAGTAATTCCGGTCCTTAAACCTGGTAAGGATCCTTCAGAACCTACAAATTATCGACCAATAGCTCTGACGAGTTGTCTTTGTAAGACTCTCGAACGTATGGTCAACGCCCGTCTCGTATATGTCTTAGAAGAAAATAAATGTATACATGTAAATCAGAGTGGCTTCCGTAAAGGGAGATCCACTCTAGATAACATTACATATTTGGAAACACAAATCCGCAACGCTTTCGTGCGAAGAAACCATCTGGTTTCCATCTTCTTCGACATCGAGAAGGCATACGACCGTACATGGCGATATGGTATTCTCCGTAAATTATATGATTTTGGCTTTCGGGGTAATCTCCCCATATTCCTGCAGAATTTCTTACGCTCCCGTATTTTTAAAGTTCGTATTGGAAGCTCTACATCCAATACTTTTATTCAAGCCGAGGGTGTACCCCAAGTCTCTATTTTAAGTGTAACCATTTTTAATTTATTCATCAGTCACATACTTCATCTTTTATCACCTACAGTTCATGGCACAATGTATGTGGATGACCTGCAAATATCTTGCCAAGGATCGAATATGCGTTTAATTGAGAGGCAACTACAAACATCTGTTAATAAATAGCTGCATGGTGTGCAGAGAATGGCTTTACAATATCTCCTAGCAAGAGCTCTTGTGTCCATTTCTGCAGGAAGACCAGTATTCACAATGATCCCATTATTCATCTAAACAACACTGCAATACCCGTGGTCAACGAGATTAAATTTCTTGGTGTGACATTCGACCGAAAGTTGACTTTTCTTCCGCATGTTTTATATTTGCGGAAGAAGTGCGAGCGATCGCTTAATATCCTCAAAGTATTATCTAATACATCTTGGGGTGCTGATCGCTTGTCACTCCTTCGGGTCTACCAGGCACTCATTTTGTCTCGTATTGACTACGGAAGTGTTGTATATGGATCTGCTAGGTCTTCAGTTTTACGCAGATTGGACACTGTGCATCACTCTGCTTTGAGAATCTGTTCAGGCGCATTCCGCACATCACCCGTCCAGAGTCTTTTCGCGATTTGTCAACAATTGCCTTTGGACCTGAGACGGATGCAGCTGTCTCTCAATTACTACGCAAAGGTCATGTCTGACCGACAACATCCTCTACGTTCCTTGGCCATTTCTCCTGCATTAGAGAGACTATACGATGCTCGACCATACAGCATCCAACCTTTTCTCACTCGAACTAAACAGCAACTCCATTTGACAGACCTACATGATGTCCGTTTTATTAAAACGGACTTACAATCACATCCACCCTGGTACGATCCACAGATAACTATTATTAATCCATTTCTCAATATACAAAATCGGACACAACCTCAACAGTTTTTCAACAGCTATATCTATCTCATCGCTGTCAGTATTCATCATACACGCCTGTATTCACGGATGGTTCAAAAACTGCAGGACATGTTGGCTGTGGCATATTTTATGCTGATACCTGTCATGGTTACAGCCTTCATTCGTCCTGCTCAGTCTTTACCGCTGAAGCAACGGCTATCCATCAAGCCCTTCAGCTAGTGAATACAGAGCAGTTTCATAAAATCTGCATGTATACTGACAGTTTAAGTGTTTTAGAAGCGTTGGAAAACTATAACAATTGCCATCCAGTTGTGTCCAAGATTTTCGGAGCATTGGAATCCCTTGCTGGCGAGGGTTATGACATCATTTTCTGTTGGATCCCAGGTCATGTAGGTCTCGAGGGAAATGAAAAAGCAGATGCAGCTGCTAAAGCTGCATCGTTTGTTCTTCATTCATCTGTCCCTCTGTTCGATGTGAGAAGGGTTGTTAAAACATTTGTTAACTCTCTCTGGCAGGAGTTATGGAGTATGCTGGTCTCTAATAAATTGTGTGCCATATTTCCATATTTCATCCCATTATCAGTTTTACCGATACGAAGAGCAGATGTTAGATTAACTCGCCTTCGTATCGGACACACACGTTTCACACACAGACATTTGTTTCTAAATGAATTGAACCCATGGTGTGAAACGTGTGATGTTCCATATTCTGTATATCATATTTTAATCTCCTGTCCTGATTTTAACGTTTACCGTTTTATATTTTTTCAATCTAACATTTTAACTCTATATGATTTAGTGGGGGAGCCACCCCACAGAAACCTTTTTGCCTTTTTAAAGGCAATTGGTTTTATTCATTTCATTTAAACTTTTGATTTTAATTTTATGTGAATTTTATTTTTACTTTCATTTATTATTATAATCAATTAGATTTTAATGTATATACATATACACTCATTTTTTGTATTTTAATATTTTAAAGTTAAGTTGGGTTATCAACAATGTTTTTATTTAAATTTAATATTTGGCGCAGTTTGTCCTTATTGGACCTTGCGCCATTAAACCCAACAAAACAAACAAACAAACATGTGGTGGCAAATATAAGCTACAGACTGTAATCAAGCAAGTTGTGTGGATTCTTACAGCTACAGCCTGCAGCGTAGTATTTAATGGATGGACAGTGCTGGGAAAATTATTAGATGTTAATATACAAACACCTCCAGACACTGTACCATCGTCACCACAGTCTTTAAGAAAGCATTTAAACCCTCGCAGAGTAATGTTATTTGTAGACTTCAGGAAAGTTTCCTGAAGTGCTACACATGCGGGGTTATAGTCTGACATTAAAGACTTGATGTCATCAAGATGGGAACGCAAACCATGGCAGTTCCAAGAAACGAAGGAAGTTATTGTTTTATTTGAAAAGCTCCTCTCCCGGAGCTGGAAGGCATGTCATCTGACATCTCCTCGAACGATACGTCATCATCAGAGGGATGAAGAGATACTGCGTCAGCTTCCAGGGACAAGGCTTTACGGGTGGATAAGGAGGGCTTACAAAGGCCCTCCTTAGAAGATTTTAGTTTATGAGCCTTCAAGGCTTTTGATTTAGCTAGAGGAGCTTTTCTTTTAATTGTGTTCAAAATAGAGGTTTTTGTTTTTGGAGTCAGGTTCTCGGGTAATGTTGAAGAGGTGATTTCAGAATCAGTTTGTGTGCTACTGGTTTTATATGTTTTCTTGGCAGCGGTTGCATAACTTACTCCAGCTTGAGGAGTTCGCGAAGTGACAATTTTCCTGGCCTCAGGATAGGATATTTTTTGGTTGATCTTAATCGTGGCTATTTCCTTTTCCAGTATCCAGTGTGGACAACTTCGAGAGTAGGATGGGTGGTCACCATGGCAGTTGACACACCTTTCCTTCGCATTGCAGTTAGAACTTTCGTGGTCAACCACCGCGCATCGAGCGCAGATGACTTTACCCCTGCAAGCACTCTTCGAATGTCCGAAACGCTGGCACTGAAAACATCTCAGCGGGTTTGGAATGTATGGCCTGACGGGTAGATTCATATATGCCGCTTTGACATATTTTGGAAGGTCTGGGGTCGCAAATGTCAGTATGAGATGTTTGGTATTTATATACACACCATCTCTTCTGACTTGTGTGCGTTTGACACCACAGACCTTTTGATCAAGAAGATTTTCTAGAATCTCTGCCGTCGGCGTATTCAACAAATCCCTAGCTGAGATGACGCCACGTGAAAAATTAAGATTACCGTGAGGCACAACTGTCACTTCTAAATTAGCCAAATATTGCATATTTGCAATAATGGCTGCTTGAGTATCCGATGCAACCTCTACCAGCAAATCACCAGAGCGCATTTTCTGGATATTTTTCACCTCTCCAATTGCTGCCGAAATTCCTTTTGAAATCAAAAAAGGAGAAACAGATGCAAAAGTATTCTCCTTTCTTTTGATAATATAAAATTTTGCAGAACATTTATTCAATAGTTGCTCCCGTGGGAGAAAAGAAAAATTTAAAGAATCCATTTGAAAGTTTTAAAATTTCAGGACTTGACCGCACCACCCACCACCGAGTCCAACAAGGGGATGCAGACCAGCTGCACCAGTGCTAGCCAAGTCCTATACGCTCACAGTACATCCCTGTGATGGCCTCCACCCTTAACGAGTCATCCAGCAGATGTACCGATCGCTTGATCCATAAAGCCGATTGATGTGCTGAGGACCACAGCACACCTCCCGTTTACCTGGAGCAGAGGCCAAAGTAATGTGTTGGTCTCTGGGGGCCTCAATTACCAGGACCCTCCTTTCCAGGGACACGGGTCTCCACGCACGGCAAACACGTGGGTGATTTAATCCCCAACAGTAGCTAATAGCAACAGAGCGGCGACAGCTACTCAAGGGGAGCCCTCAACCTCGTTTGTTTGTTTGTTTGTTTTGTTGGGTTTTATGGCACAAGGTCCAAAAGAGGACATGCTGCGCCAAGCTAAATTTTGTTTTTTTTTTTTTTTATTTAGATATAGTTTTTAAAAAACCCAAACAACATTAAAATATATTAAAAAACAAAAATCCGTGTATATAATAGTCTAAAAATTTGTATCTAAAAGTGTATATATAAAATCTAAAAGTGTATATATATTTACAATGCTAAAATGTAAAACATTAGATAAAATGTAAAAAACCTATTGCCCTTAAAAAGGCAAATAGATTTCTGTGGGGTGGTTCCCCTAACAAATCAAATAAAGTAATAAAATTAGTTTTAAAATAAAGTAAACGTTCGTTGTTAAAATCTTTACATGAAATTAAAATATGATTTACTGAATATGGTTCATCACACGTCTCACACCAAGGATTTAATTCGCTAAGAAACAAATGTCTATGTGTGAAACGTGTGTGACCTATACGAAGGCGAGTCAAACGGACATCCGCACTTCGTAAAGGTAAAACTGATAATGTGGTGAGAGATGGAAATATGGCACACAATTTGTTCGTGACCTGCATGCTCCAAAGTTCCTGGAAGAGACCGTTTACTAACTTTTTCACACCCTTTCTCACATCTAAAAGAGGGACAGATGGTTGAATTATAGGTGACCCAGCTTTGGCAGCTGCGTCAGCCTTTTCATTTCCCTCAAGACCTACGTGACTTGGGATCCAACAGAACATTATTTCATAGCCCTTGCCAGCAAGGGAATCCAATGCCTGGAAAATCTTGGACACAGTTGGATGACAGTAAATATTTAAATTCTCCAACGCTTCTAAAACACTCAAGCTGTCAGTATACACGCAAAACTTTTTGGAATTTACAATATTCACGAGCTGAAGTGCCTCAGAAATCGCAGTCGCTTCAGCAGTGAAGATGGAACAGGAAGCATGAAGGCTGTAACTATAAGAGATATCATTAATAAATACACCGCAGCCGACATGTCCTGCTGTTTTTGATCCATCCGTGAATATTGGCGTGTACGAAGAATACTGACAGCGATGTGATGAATAGAGCTGTTGGAAAATTGTAGAACTTGTGTCCGATTTTCTAAAACAGGCAAATGAATTAATAATATTTATCTGTGGATCATACCAAGGTGGATGTGATAATATATCCGTTTTAATGAAACGGACATCACATAGGTCTGACAAAAGTAAATAAGATTTTGTACGAGTGAGGAAGGGTGGAATGCTAAAGGGTCTAGCATCATATAGTCTACTTAAACCAGGAACAGAAGCAAACGAATGCAATGGATGTTGAGGGTCAGATATAATTTTAGCGTAATAATTGAGAGACTGCTGCATTCGTCTCAGGTCTAAAGGCAGTTGTTGGCAAATTGCATAAAGACTCTGGACGGGTGATGTGCGGAATGCGCCTGAACAGATTCTCAAAGCAGAGTGATGCACAGTGTCCAGTCTGCGTAAAATAGAAGATCTAGCCGATCCATACACCACACACCCGTAGTCAATACGAGATAAAATTAATGCTTGATAGATTCGAAGGAGTGATGAGCGATCAGCACCCCAAGATGTGTTCGAAAGAACCTTGAGGATATTAAGTGACCGCTCGCATTTCCTCCGCAGCTGCAAAGCATGCGGAAGAAATGTCAACTTTCGATCGAATATCACTCCGAGAAATTTTATCTCACTGACCACGGGAATAGGTGTGCTATTAATGTATATTGTAGGATCTTGGTGTAAGCTAGTCTTTTTGCAGAAATGGACACATTTACTCTTGCTAGGAGACAGTGTATGGCCATTCTCAGCACACCATGCAGCTAGTTTATTAACAGTTGTTTGTAGCTGTCTCTCAATTAATCGCATGTTTGACCCTTGACAGGAAATTTGCAGGTCATCAACATAAAGTGTGCCATAAACAGGAGATGAAATTTTATGCAGAATGGTGCTTATGAACAAATTAAAAAGAGTGACACTTAAAATTGAGCCTTGGGGAACACCCTCGGCTTGATTAAAAGTATTGGACAAAAGGTGTCCAATACGAACTTTAAAAACTCGGGAGCGTAAGAAATTCTGAAGGAATATCGGTAGATTACCCCGAAAGCCAAAATCATATAATTTATGGAGAATACCATATCGCCACGTACGGTCGTATGCCTTCTCGATGTCGAAGAAGATGGAAACCAGATGGTTTCTCCGCACGAATGCGTTGCGGATTTGGGTTTCCAAGTAAGTTATGTTATCTAGAGTGGATCTCCCTTTACGGAAGCCACTCTGATTTACATGTATACATTTATTTTCTTCTAAGACATGTACGAGACGGGCGTTGACCATACGTTCGAGAGTCTTACAAAGGCAACTCGTCAGAGCTATAGGTCGGTAATTTGAAGGTTCTGAAGGATCCTTACCAGGCTTAAGGACCGGAATTACTATTGCTTCGCACCAGAGTGTTGGAAATTCATTTTCAGTCCAGATCCTATTGAACAAATGCAATAAGTTCAACAGGGAGTCTGGACTTAAATGTCGAAGCATTTGATAGCTAATTCCATCAGGTCCTGGACTGGTATTATTGGCCTGCTGTAAAGCTTTCTTCAATTCTAACATTCGAAGTTCGCAGTTGTAGGGTAAGGCTTGTCCATGGTTGAAATGAATTGGTCTTTGCTCAGCACGGCTCTTAATCCTTAAAAACGAAGGACTATAAGAGTCAGTGCTTGAGACACTAGCAAAACTTTCACCAAGGACGTTAGCTATTTCCTTCGGAGAAGAATGTATAGCAGCTCTGGTTTTTAAAATGGGAATGGGAAATTCCCTGTAAATTCCATTGGCTGCTTTTACTCTTCTCCACAACTGCTTACTGGATGTTGAAGATGTTATCGAAGAAACATAGCAGGACCAGGATTCCTTTTTACTTCTACGACGAGCTCTACGAGCTAATGCTTTTGCTCTCTTGAAGGCAATAAGATTCTCCGATGTGGGGTATCTCCTAAACAACCCCCATAACTTCCTTTGTCTCTTATAAGTTATTTGACATTCTTTATTCCACCATGGTTTACACCGCCTGTGTGTTTTGGAGGAACTTTTAGGGATTGCAGTATCAGCTGCACATATAATTGTCTCAGTGACCTTTTGAACGGCCTCATTTATATTTTGGATCATGACCATTGTAGAATCAACAACTGCCAAATGTGTAAACAGCGTCCAATCTGCCCGACTGTACACGTAAGTAGGTACACGTTGCTGTACACTACTACCTCCAGTCTGGGAGATGACGAGTGGGAAATGATCGCTGTTATAGAGATCGTTCCCCACTGTTAAATTCAACAATGGCAGAAGTGAAGGAGAACAAATGGCCAGATCAAGCGAGTGAAATGTTCTTGTGGGTATGTGAAAGTATGTATTCTCGTCGGTATTCATCAGACAGAGGTTATTATCAGAAATAAATTTCTCTATCTGACGACCGCGAGAATTTATATCAACATTTCCCCACAAAGTATTATGGCCATTGAAGTCACCGAGTAACAAAAATGGACTAGGCAGCTGATCAACTAAATCATCAAGTTCCTCTTGGCGGATGACATCATGTGGTGGCAAATACAAACTACAGACTGTAATCAAGCATGATGTGTGAATTCTCACAGCTACAGCCTGTAGTGTAGTGTTTAATGGATGGACAGTGCTGGGAAAATCATTAGATGTTAGTATACAAACACCTCCAGACACTGCGCCATCGTCACCACAGTCTTTTCTTAAGCATTGAAACCCACGCATATTGATGTTATTTGTAGACTTCAGGAATGTCTCCTGAAGTGCAATGCATGCGGGGTTATAAGCTGATGTAATAGACTTGATGTCATCAAGATGTGATCTTAAACCATGGCAGTTCCACGAAACAAAGGAAGTTATTGTTTAGTTTTAGAAGCTCCTCTCCTGGAGCTGGAAGGCGAGTCATCTATCCATTCCTCGAACGACATATCATCATCCGAGGGATGTAGAGATACCGCATCAGCTTCCAGGGACAAGGCTTTGCGGGTGGATATTGAGGGTCTTATAGAGCCCTCTTTAGCAGATTTTAGTTTGTATGCCTTGGTAGATTTAGATTTGTAAGTTGGAGCTTTTTTAGAAATAGGAGATGTTTTAATTTTTGGCTTTTCTGATTGTGAAATGGGTAATCTAACAAGGGGAAGTGAAATTGAATCTGTTTGTGTACTACTGGATCTGGTGACTTTTTTAGCTACGGCTGCATAGCTTACTCCAGACTTTGGCGTACGAGATGTGACAATACGTCGGGCCTCAGGATATGAAATTTTATTTGTTATCTTAAGAGTAGTGATCTCCTTTTCCAGAACCCATATTGGACAATTTCGAGAGTAGGAGGGGTGGTCACCTTTGCAGTTGACACACGCCTCTTTTGCAGTACAATTACTACTCTCGTGGCCAACTACTGCGCAACGAGCGCAAGTAGGTTTTGACCTGCAAGAGTTCTTTGAATGTCCAAAATGTTGGCACTGGAAACAACGTAAGGGATTAGGAATATACGGCCTTACGGGTAAATGCATGTATGCAACTTTGATATTTTCTGGAAGGTCTGGCGTGGCATATGTCAGAATGAGATGTTTCGTATCAATGTACTTTCCATCTCTTCTGACAGTTATGCGCTTAACGCCGCAGACCTTCTGATCCTTTAGATTTTCTAGGATCTCTTCCGTAGGCGTATTTAACAAATCCCTTGCAGAGATCACTCCTTGAGAAAAATTCAAATTCCGATGAGGCAAGACGGTCACCTCGATGTTTGCCAACAGTCTCATATTGGAGATTATGGAAGATTGTGTTGCTGATGCAACCTCCACTAGTAGTTCACCAGATCGCAGTTTTTTTATACTCCTAACTTCCCCTAATGTACCCGATATTCCCTTTTGAATCAGAAAAGGGGAAACATTTTCAAAATTTCCCTCTTTTCTTGTTATAATAAAAAATTTAACAGAAGATTTATCTAACAATTGCTCCCGTGGGAGAAAAGAATAGTTTTTATTCTCCATAAATATATTTTTAAAATTTCGGGACCTGACCGCACCACCCACCACCGAGTCCAACAAGGGGATGCAGACCAGCTGCACCAGTGCTAGCCAGATCCTATACGCTCACAGTACATCCCTGAGATGGCCTCCACCCTTAACGAGTCATCCAGCAGATGTACCGATCGCTTGATCCATAAAGCCGATTGATGTGCTGAGGACCACAACACACCTCCCGTTTACCTGAAGCAGAGGCCAAAGTAATGTGTTGGTCTCTGGGGGCCTCAATTACCAGGACCCTCCTTTCCAGGGACACGGGTCTCCACGCACGGCAAACACGTGGGTGATTTAGTCCCCAAGAGTAGCTATTAGCAACAGAGTGGCGACAGCTACTCAAGGGGAGCCCTCAACCTCGTATGAGGCAACCACAATGAGGGGGAAAAGGAAGAAAAAGCAGAAGGGGAGAGAAGAGAAGAAAAGAAAGAAGAGGAAAGATCACTAGGGTACCTCGGGATTGTGACACCCGTGTTTACTTAAAGAAAGTAAACCCCCTGAGGGGGAGCCCTCAACCTCGTATGAGGCAACCACAATGAGGGAGAAAAGGAAAGGAAAGCAGAAGAGTAGAGAAGAGAGGAAAAGAAAAAGAAGAGGACAGATCACTGGGGTACCTCGGGATTGTGACACCCGTGTTTACTTAAAGAAAGTAAACCCCCTGAGGGGAAATGAATTGAGTCCATGGTGTGAAACGTGTGATGAACCATACACTGTTTATCATATTTTAATAGCATGTCCTGTTTTTAACGTTTACCGTTTTACATTTTTTTATTCTGACATTTTAACTTTATATGATTTAGTGGGGCAGCCACCCCACAGAAACCTTTTCGCCTTTTGCAAGGCGATTGGTTTTCTTAATTTCATTTAAGCCTTATGACCTTGATTTTATGAATTTTATTTTTACTTTCATTTCAATTTTACATATTTACATTTTAATACAATCTATACACTTGTTTTTGTTTTTTAATCTCTTTTAATGATGAGTCTGGGTTTTATTAAAAAAAAAATTCTCTAAAGTGTAATTTCTTGGCGCAGCTTGTCCTTTTTGGACCTTGCGCCCTAAAACCCAACCAAAACAAACAAAACAAAACAAAGCCGCCAAGAAAATCTGTAAATCCAGTAGCACACAAACAGATCCTGAAATAACTTCTCCATCATTACCCCAAAACCTGATTACCAAAATAAAAACCTCCTCTCTAGAAACTATCAAAAGAAAAGCTCCAGTGGCAAAATCAAAAGCCATGAAGGCTCATAAACTAAAATCTTCAAAGGAGGGCTTTTCTAAGTCCTCCTTATCCACCCGTAAAGCCTACTCCCTCATAGCTGACGCGGTTTCTCTCCATCCCTCGGACGATGACATATCGTTCGAGGAGATGTCAGATGATATGCCTTCCAGCTCCGGGAGAGGAGCTTTTCAAAATAAATAATAACTTCCTTTGTTTCATGGAACTGCCATGGTTTGCGTTCCCATCTTGATGACATCAAGTCTTTAATGTCAGACTATAACCCAGCAGTAGTAGCTCTTCAGGAAACTTTCCTGAAGTCTACGAATAACATTACTCTGCGTGGGTTTAAATGCTTTCGCAAAGACTGTGGTGATGATGGTGCAGTGTCTGGAGGTGTATGTATATTAACATCTAATAATTTCCCCAGCACTGCCCAACCATTGAATACAACTCTACAGGCTGTAGCTGTAAGAATCCATACAACTTGCTTGATTACAGTCTGTAGCTTATATCTGCCACCACATGATGTCATCCGCCATGAAGAACTTGATAAATTAGTTGATCAGCTGCCTAAACC
>JAPDSC010143702.1:0-15155 GCA_026290005.1 Latrodectus geometricus
AAAACTTTTAATGTACTTTTAATACAAGATAGACTTAATACTTAGTTGATTACACTATGACTGAAAAAATGCAATGATGCATATGAAAATATTAATTGAAAAATACAGTGGTGCCTCACACAACGAACTTAATTCGTTCCAATAGCAAATTCGTAATGCAAAAAGTTCGTTATGTGAAACGCGTTTTCCCATATAAATACATGTTAAAAAAAATAATTCGTTCTGTAGCATAAAATAAGCTAAGATGACATAAAAAAAAGATAATTTTTTTTAATTTTAAGACAGACTAAATAGAGTCTACCGAATCTTGCACATCTTCATCCATTTTCTGCTTTTTGGCCGATAGTTTCAGGAAAAACCTGTCCAAAGTCGTTTGTTTTACTCTTTTCTTCAACATCTGCCAGAAATAACGGACAAGAATATCAGAGTAAAGATCGTTGATCCTGTTTCCTTCAGCTGAATCCGGATAGTGGGCATTGGTAAACTCCTGAACTGTTTTCCATTTGACCAGGATGTTCTTGATGTCAGCAGTTGGGATTGGTTGATAATATGATTGTTGATCCTCGTTATCAGATGATGCTTCCCTTTCAGCATTGTCTTGTTGCAGGACCAGAAGTGCTTGGAGCTCTTCAGTTTTCAGCTCTTCTTCGTGTTCCTCAACAAGCTCCTCTACATTCTCTTCCTCTACCTCTAATTCCAGCCTTTGGGCCACTGTGATGATGTCCTTTACCACTTCTGTGTCATCAACACCTGTTTCTTCTTGGGACCACGAAGGCACAAGCATCTTCCAAGCAGAAATGAGGGTCCTTTGTGACATTTCTTCCCAGGCCTTCTGTATAAATCGTATTGCCGTAAGGATATCGAATTTCCAAAACTTTCTGACAGTCATATTGTCTCCACCAAACTCACATTCTTCAAACACCTTATCAAAGAGGGCTCTAGTGAGTTTTTCATAGTTCTCAATAACTTACTGACCCATTGGCTGAAGAATGGATGTGGTGTTTGGTGACAAATACTACACCCTGATAAATGGATAATTTTCCTGCAATATTTCCTCTAGGTCTTTTGGGCAAGAAGGGGCATTGTCAAGTATCAGAAGTGCTTTGAGCGGCAGTTCTTTTTCCAGCAAGAATTTCTTCACGGCAGGAGCAAAGGTTTCCAGAATCCATTCGTTGAAGATAACTTGGGTCACCCAGGCTTTTTGATTGGACTTCCAATGGATTGGCAGTTTGAATTTATGAACGTTATTTTGCTTAAAAATTCTTGGGTTTGCAGAGTGATAAAAGAATAGAGGTTTGATCTTGAGGTCACCACTGGCATTAGACGAAAACATAAGGGTAAGTCTGTCCTTCATGGCTTTGTGCCCTGGCAATTTCTTCTCTTTTGTAATGAAGGTTCTAATCGGCATTCTTTTCCAGAAAAGACCCGTTTCATCGGCATTGAAAACTTGTTGTAGGCAATATCTTTCATCCTTAATACATTTTTGAAAGTTAATAGAGAACTTTTCTGCTTCTTTCTTGTCAGCACTGCCAGCCTCACCATGAATAGTAACCCTGTGGATTCCACACCTTTTCTTAAAACTAACCACCCCCTGCTTGCTTTAAATTCTTCTTCATTATCTTGATTGCTGCTATTTCCAAGGACGTTTTTCTTTAGATCGTCATAAATTATCTTGGCTTTGTGACAGATGATATCTTGGGTTGTTACATCACCTTTCACCTGCCTGTCCTTAATCCAAATCGCTAATAGTTTCTTCAATTCCTCGTGGATAGAAGATCTATGTTTTTCATTAAATAGTTTTGATACTCTTTTGGCTACTTTGGTTGATTTGATTGCATCCTTATTAGTCAAAATGGTGGTCTTGCTTACGCCAAACTCTTTGACAATGTCACATTATTTTACTCCACATTCACTCTTTCTAATTATTTCCCGTTTCATTTCAACAGAAATCACCATCCTGCTTTTTTTTAGAATCCATGATATAAAAAAAATATTGAGTTTAACTTATAAGGACGACTGCCGTGATATGTGCGTAAGTTAAGCACAGTGACTAAAGACTGCAGGCCTGCTCGGGAGGATGCAATACATTGGCAGCGACCGTGGAAGCTCGGGCAACTTCGTGAAGTGAAGTTTGTTGTATGAATCATGAAATGAACGAATAGGAAGTTTGCTGTGAGCAGCGTTCGCTGTGCGAGGCATTCTTTATGCAAGGCACCACTGTATAGTCATTACTCTCAAATTACCAATAACAAAAGAGAAGTCAAAAAATTGCTTTATTTCTCATTCTTATTTTTTGGTAAATGTGAGTGGCTTTTAATTACTCTTTATTTACTTATACAATTTTGGTAATATTTTTGCACTATTTTTCAGTTGTTTCAGCATTAATTCTCTTAGCACAGAGAAATCTTTTTTTGAACATCTCTTCTTAATTTGTATAACTCATATATAAAACATACAAATTCATGCAGAAAAATGTGACTTTTTAATAAAAAAATATTGGGTAACGCTAGAATGTATACCGTATTTTCCGCAGCGGCGTATAATCCGATCGGCCTTTTTTTTTTTCGAGTAAAAAAAAAAGCGTCGCATAATCCACGGCAATTTCTTTTTGGCAAATAGTCTAAAATATGCACTGCCGATAATATGGATGTCACATAAAATAAAAAAAATTGCATAGTATGAATTGTATAGAAAAAAAAAGCATTTATTATGAAAAATATCAGTCTAGATCTACCTCATCACAAAGTGTGATAAACTTCAAAAGAAAGCACATGATCGACCAAGAGTGATAATTTCGAGAAGATTCTTGTAAAACTTATCAATATTTAACTTTTAAAACATTAATTATATTTTAAAAATATATATTTGTTTCGTTAATATTTAAATGAAAGAATTGGATTATTTACAAACTGCGTATTTTATACATTTTTCTTTTATACCTCACATGCTTTGTTTTTCCCTTCACATTAACACGTTTGCCGCCCTTTTTTTATTTGCTTTCGCTATAGCTTTTAATTCAAAATCTGCTGTGTAACTTAAAAGTTTTATATGACGATATACGAATTTGAATATTTTCAAAACGAAACATCTCCACGTCAAGACAAATTGCAAAATGACGTTAGCGAATTAACAATTGAAATATCATTACGAGAAACCGAATTCGTTTTTGAACGTAATTGGACAAAGCCGATTATAGCTATAATAACTCAGGTGTGTCTTAGCACCACCTGTTATTTATTTTATGAAACATAAATAGTATTTCTTTCAAAACTTTCTTGTAAGTTTTTCTGATGGAGAATGTTTTTCATCAGATTATCCGCGGCGGCGTATAATACGCACAGTGAAATTTTGCACTTTTTTAACACATAATTCGCGGATTATACACAGAAAAATACGGTAATTTGTAATAAAAAAAATATTAATCTTTTCTTTACCAATATTCAATTAACTGTAATAAGTAATTATTTGGATAAATATTCATATAAATCTAGGCGAATCAAATAAGTTTAAAAAATATACTTTTCGTTTCACAAGCAGTATTACTTTGGAGGATATTTTAGTTATGGTACATATATGATTGGAATTACGCATACATAATTATAGGTAATAAGAAATTCCATCACAATTTTGTAATCAAGAAATTTAAAAAATATGCATTTTTATAATTAATGATTTTTTCTAAATTTACATTAATTCATCACACACACATAGATCAAACATTCAGAACTATTTTGAAAATATTTCTTTTATTTATTTTTAAATATAAACACTATTGAAATAAGCTCTTGATTAATTTTTTTGTGATTTATAGCTGAATTTAAAGAATAGAGTACAAAACATTCATATTTACAAATTAAAGAATACCTTATACATAAGAAATGTTATAAATTGTATCAATATTTTATTTGATGTATAAGAAAACATGAAAATATTATCAAAAATCCCTTTTATATAATCAAATTAACTTACAAGATAAATTTGAAAATTATCTTATTATTATTGAAAATTATTTTTTCTAGTATACATTTTTAAAAGTCATAATTACCTGTCTGCAGATAAAACCTTTTCCGAGACATCTGTATAACAAATTTTTTTATCTTTACGCAAGATGAATGATACATGATGGAAAAATCGCTCAAACATAGAAGTATTACTAAAAAACAAATATAGAAACTGTGAAATCATATTAAAAGAAAAGAATCTGAAAGATTATTGAATTTTCTTAAAAAATAGTTTTATAAATAAAATCATTTTCTTTATAAGTATATATAAGGCACAACTCATTTTAATGAAAACAAAATGTTTATGTATTCAAAAGAATTTTTTTATATAAAATTTCTTTTTACTGTCTCATTTTTAAGAAATATTTTTGAATAAAGATCTTTTCTATTCTCCAATAACATTTTGAGTAATTTCAAGAAAATTTTTACTAAGCAATACATTGTTCTCATTTTTAACATACTAAATTTAAAACAATTTAAATTTGAACAATCGCTTTGAAAAAAATTCATAAATAATCTCATTACTCATCTTAATATTTTAAATGCAAATTCCTTTAAACCAAATATGCAAATGATTTTCATTTGTTAGATATAAATTGGATCTTAAAAATTTGTTTGTATGGAAGATATAAATACAATTAAATTAAAAAATGCAATTAAAAAATTTGTATGCAAAACTTTCTGGATGGCTGAAGTTCAGATATACAAAGCATGCTTGATTATTTTATTGCAGACTGAAGCATAAGATATAATTGTCAACATCTATGTTTCACTTTCCCCATGCTATCAATATTTCCTTTACACATTTTTATGAAATTTTGTCAAGAAGACATTTTTTATTGTTTTTATTGAAGATATTAGTCTTTAGGGTCCTTGTAGATTGACAAAGTTGTCTAGTTCATCACCCTATTGTCACTTTTTTACATTTGAGTTAGGGAGTTGAAAATATGGAAAGTTTACCGAAGACCAAAGTGCTTAATCATTCCTCTACCAACTAAGTGGCACACTTATTTTTAATGTTATTTTAGTCAATCAATTATTTCTGAAAACTAGTATTCCAGTCTTAATATAGCCTTTTAAATTATGCTGACAGCAATGAAGAGCTCCAATTTTCAATAACATATTTTCACAACTCAAAAACAACACATTAAATAATTTAGGTATTTATAATTCTATACCATACTTATTATACAAAAAGGAATTATTTTTATAAAATAATTCCTTTTGTTGTAATTTGTTAAACTGAAATATCTCAAATTCAACTAGGTTATTAATCTGTTTTAATTCGAAATTTTCTTTCTGATAAGTTTCAAGACTTCTAATAATTTTAGGGAGAAATAAATTTGTGAACAATTGCACTAAACAAAACAAACAAATGAATAAAAATTTTACAACATAAAAGATTTATTTTAGTGAATTGAAAATGAAATTAACTACATTTACTGCTCATTCAGTACATCAACATCTCATATTTATTCTGATTTTATCAATATTAAGTTAGTTAAGGCTTCACAAAATTCACAATGCTCATTTAAATATTTTTACTACACATCAAAAATTTCTTGCGGATATACTTTATTCTATTTTAAGATTTTCTTACAAATATTTTTCCTGCGTTGCTGCATATTTCATAATTATTTAAACCTTAAAAGATGTTTACTTATATTTCAAGATTTTATTCCTCACATTTTTCTTTGTATTATAAATTTTCTTTATAACATGGTTGTAAAACTCACAACATAAAATTACTATTTATTAAAGTTACAAAAAAAAAATTGAAAATTAATCAGCAACTAAGAAACATTTCAGCATTATATTAACCAGTAAAAAAATAAATAATCTATAAAGACTTCAAGGGTATACTGTTCATTTTGTAATGAATTCAAGATTATTTTTCGTTATAATAAGTATCAAACACTGTTCACAGTATTTAGAAAGTATTATAATTTTGAATTAAAATTTTAGATTTTCTATTGTAGATACTTGAATTATATATATATATATATATATATAGTGTTTGTGTGTATTGTTAGATATAAAGAAGCAGCATAATTATACACAGAAAAAATAAATAGAATCATATTGAGGATATTTATCATTTGGTAAAAATACATCTGAGAAACAACATCATTTTATTTCAGATATGTAAATAAAATTCTTTTTTTTTTTCTTAGAAACAATATCATACACTTCAGTAATTTGTAATTACATGAACTATTTATGCGTAACTTAAACAACGACCAAACTTATTTGTAAATTTCAAAAATAATTGTTAAACTTAAAGAAAAGATTATGTTTTAAGTCAAGAAACCTTTAATTCCTTTACCAAATACAAAACAATAGTTTAGTAAACTCATAAACTGTATTTATTTAAGGATATGTAGTAATATTATTAAAAGCATTTAATAATTTTAATAGTAATTTACATTAAGATCATTCATAAAGAATTAAAATCTCTAAATTTGTCAAATTTACAGAAATTTTCAAATTTATTTTGAAGTGGCAGAGATATTATAGCTTTGTTTAACAAATAGATACAAATACATTTCATATAAGCCAAAATATTCTTCTCACTAAAATATTTGTTTTATGCAAATTTACTTTTCTGAGGAATTAGACTTAAAAAATCTTAGGAAGCTTAAACAACTTAAAGTATTATAGCTACTGTATGTTAGATGCTTGAATTATTAAATTCTAATGATGAAAAGAACTATATCTCTTATCTTTATATACTGAAAAATTCAGAGTTACATAACAAAAATCAGGAAGTTTGCCAAAGAAATTCAGAGTTTTATCATTTCTTCTGTGCAATGAATTAAAAAAAATGAAATTATAAAATGCTCAGTAACATAGAATTATATCAAGAAATGGGATATTGAAGGTTGATTTTGTTCATTTGTTGCTCTGGTTATATTCTGCCCACAATGCTAATTATTGTAGAATTTTGAATGGCGTTAAAATAGTGAAGTCATTATTTATCAGTCTTTACTTTCTTGCTTTAAATTAGTCATCAAATATGTATTTTAACTGCCAGAATGTATTTTGATATCAGTTGTACACTATAAAATCCTTTTCTTATAATTAAATACCAAAAGTTTTTTTTAACTAAACTTATTTTTATCATGTTTATGTGAAACATTGTTGTATAGGTAATTCAATAACAACTTAATTTTTTTCTCAAACTAATATAAATATAAATATATATATATCACTCATTTACATAGCCCTTTCATTTACTGCCCTTTTTCCAAACTCGTTGATACCAGTAAAATAGTTCATAAAATTGAAAGTAATCATTAAATTTTAAAAATTTATCACTTTATTTTTAATTACTTTATTAAATTTAACAACACTTTAACACTTTATTAAATTTAACAAATTTCACTGTTACGTATATCTTCTCTGTTACACACACAATTATAAAATTTATTTAATAATATAAAATGCTGGATTAAAATTAATAGCTCAAAATAAAACACGCAAAAAATTAATATTTCCCCACAGTAATAATAAAAAAGTTTTTCAGAAATGTAAAATTCTCTTTCCACTTCTGAAGGATAGGAAATTCTATGTTAGAACTAACAAACAATTGTATCAACAGCATCTGGATAATAGAAAACAGGAGTAAATTACTGAAACACTGTTTTCTATGAAAGGAAAAAGAGAAAATTTTAAGCATAATTTTGCTTTTATTGAACTTAAACTATGTATTCATGAATAAATTTAATAATTGAAAAAAGTATATTTTTCAAAATAAAAATTATTTATCATTGTTATCTTTCCTGATTTTACTTGATGTAATGTATCATATTTCATGTGTTATTTTTGTTCATTGTTCAATTTTACAATGTTGTAAATATTCCTTTTTGCTTGGGATAGATAAACGTTGAAAACTTCTTCTCATTAACAAGTTGGTTGATTGATTGGGTTTTGTGACGCAAGGTCCAAAAAGGACAAGCTGCGCCACTTCTCATTAACAAGAAAGGATAGTAAAATTTACTGCCATTAACTGAATTGGAAGTGATTTTTAAATTTAACTATGATGATAAAAGTCAACAAATAATTTAATAAAAAGTAATATTATTACTTAAATGCAGTGGTAATTTTATGTAAAGTGGAAAGTAAAGAAAACGATGATAAAAAAATTGTATTTCTAATACAAATAGAAGTAATTGATAATTTTCAATTATTAAAATTCAACAAAATATTCAATTCATAAATAAATGCAAAAATAATATTGATTAACTTTATTTTATATTTATTAACAGTAACTAGACTTTTTTTTATATCTTTTTCTCTTAACAGGGGTTTAATACATTATGGTACAGCTAAATATTTTATGGAATTCTGAAATTTATACATTTTGTATAGTACATATAAAGAAGTCTTTTTTATACCTAGTTTACGAGTATAAAATAGTTTGCAAACATTAGCTTGTGCGTAAAGAATACATTGATCAATTGTGAGGACAGTACATATCTAAATCTATCTAATATCCTATGTATCCCTAGTTTAATTTAAATATCTAATAAGTAAAGAATTGATAACCAAATCAGAAATAGCAAAATAAAGTTGAATAGAGATTAGTTTTTCAATTGGAGCATAGTATTTTAATTTCCACCCTATTTATTAATTACATAATTCAAACAACCTTTCACATAAAAAAGTTAGTACCTACAATTTATTTTAGTGCATAAACTTCAGTTAATTATTTTTATCATTTAATTACATTATCTTATCAGATTGATCTGTAAATTCTTAATTTTATAAAGCTGGAGGAATATTAATAACAAAAGATACATTTTTCAGATGGTCCTTTACTTCAAAATTCTCATACAAGAATAAATATTAAGTATTCTTTCACTTTAGAAACATACTCTTAAAAAATTAGAAGCTGAATATAAGTTTTCTCAGGAAAATTTTTTTAATCAGAAAAATGAAAGTAACCAGATTTTGAATTGTTTGAATTTTTTAAAAAAATATATACATGCCATAATCTTATAAAATACACATTTCTATATCAGAAACTGTAAAAGAATATCTTATTTTCTCATTCTCAGTAAATGTTTATATTTAAATACATATATCAATGTATTTGTACTACATTTACATCATTTATTTGGAATACATGTTATTTATAAGTACCTTAGTAAGGATTATTCCAATCAACATATTTTTTTATATCTTGTTTACGTAAGTAATATAAGAAAGGCAATGTTTGTGATAATACTTAGGACTTATTCTCATTTAAAATTTAATTTTTACATTCTGAATTCCTTGATAGTCTATTATTCTGGTTACACTTTTTAACTTTCCACCGTTCAAATATGATATAGAAAATTTACAAAGAATTTTTGAGACCCAAGATATTTTTAGAATACAGTATCTTATGTAATTAAATACTTTTCAAATTAATATCTAACAAAGAAATCATACACAGTAACTCATTTTATATAAAAAAACTAGAAACAAATATTCAAATAATAAATTATTTTAAACCAATTAAGATATTTCAAGCTTAATCACTAAGTATATCAAAATTATTTACATAAAAATGGATAACATTGAAAGGTGAAAGCTTTTCTCATGGATATCGTTTATTAAAAAATAAGTAAATAAAATATACGCATCTAAATTGTTTTTAATGAAACTCAAAACTTAATTTTAAATTATTCGGTATCAAATTTATAGCAAAATTAAAATATTTTACATAAACTATGTAAATAAGGAGAAACATATAAGCACTAAGCTCAAGAAGAATTCTATGGCAAATAAAATTTAACATAATAAAGATTAATAGTATATTTATAGTATACATTAAAAATACATTTCAAATGCATATACTCACTATTTTTCTGTAGGTACTTTTAACATGTTGATCAAGTTGTCATCAGAAGTTTCATCATAATTTTCTGCCTATAATAATCATCCATTCATTAACCAAAATATATTGAATGTTCGATTGTTTCTTCACTTAAATTTTTTGGTACAAATCAACAAAAACTATAGATTTCTTATTAAGCAGCTAATGAATGGTGATGCGTATAAAAATTGCTTCACAAATAACTAAAAAAAATTTCCCAAATAAAATTTATAAGCGTGCTACAAATAAATTTGTTTACTTAAAATTATCATCAGTGAAAAAAAAATTACAGATACGTTTCTGAATTTAAAAAACCGAAACTAAAAAACAATTCGTGGCAAATAACTTAGAAGAAGCCGTCTGCCATCCTCGAGAACACATCACGACACCGGAACATTTAATATAGACAACGAGCTCACGAAGGTCAACATAGTCTTCAAATCGAAGGAAAGAACGTACGTAGAGGGAGCCTCTTTACTCTCTATTACAGAGTTCGGTGTAGCAAAGTTAAGTGGTTAAAATAATATATTTATTTATTATGATAAATAAAAAAATTTAAATTTATTTCAGTTTTTTCTGAGCTTTTACTTTGCAGAATATGACTTAAACTGTTAGCTTAAAACCGATAAAATAAATTCCTATTTATCATTTTCTACTATTGTGTGAAGTTTAAATCACTATAGTTAACCAAATGAAGTATTATTACTATGTAATTTTACAATTTGCATTATTGGCATCAATTATAAGATTTTTAAATCCAAATTGCATTGTTATATTATAATGAGTATCTGAAGACTTACTAAATAGCAATTATACAAAGGCATTTATGAATGTGGGTTTATCACTCTTCGTTTGTCAAGATACCTAACTCGGAATATATGCGTATACAAACGTGGCTTTATATAGATTCATAAAATCGGTTGGATTATAAAATCAATATTTCGGTGTTGTTAAGTTATGTCTGATGTTCATCTCTATGAAAGAAATATAATGAATTTTCTTTATTTCTGTCTAAAATATCTATAATTGAAAAATGCGTTCTAAAAAGCTTTAGCGTTTTATTATTACATGGTGAAAAAAAAATTCTTGCATTTTTAATGACCTAAGGAAACTGTAGTCTATTCTTAGTCCTAGAAGTAATCACCTTCTCGCCTTCAGCATACAGCACCTTCGGTCAACGAGTCTCCAGTTGTGCAATCCTCTTGCTGTGAAATTCTGTGTTTTGGATGCAAAGAGCCTCATGAGTGTTTGGCGCAAGTCTGCATCATTGGCAAAGGATTTTTTACGAAGATGTTTGTCCAGGGAATGGAAAAGGTGGTAATCTGATAGTGCAATATCCGGTGAGTAAGGAGGATGGCACAAAGATTCCCAACCAAGTCACTGAATGGCAAGTACCCACTAAAACTACATGCGGCCTCGCATTATCGGCCAAGAATAGTACAAACTTCCGGTTAACCTGAGCTGGCTCCTTCTGTTGCAATGGATTTTGCACACATTCGAATTGCTGCTGGTACAGATCCATGGCGAACGTTTGGAACATTGATAGCAGTTCATAGCGAACTACTAAGCGATTAGTCCATCAGACACAAGCATAATCTTGTGTGAGTGCATGTGTGGTCTTGTACTGTGCAGGGCAGCATTCTGGGGTGATAGTGTTATGGTATCATTCACAGCACTATCCCCAAGTGCTTGACATATTCGGAGACTTGATGCAGCAGCTGATAAGCCCACTTTGAAGTTGTAAATAAAACAACACTGAATATGCTCCTATGACTTGTACATTTCTCTTCGCTTTTGTACAAGTTACGAGTGTTGAACGTGTGCAATGGACCTCCTTTTATAACATCTGATATTCTTACCCTAGACTGATCGGTGTCTTAACCACGTCATAGAATATTTTTATTCTGTTATACATACTTTAAGAGCAAGTGCAGTTTTAACTCTAATATTACAAATTTTAATCATTGCATAAATATTATACATTGAGAAATTTGATTTTTATTTTAAAATATGACTATTTTAAGAATGTAGAGCTTGCCTTAAAATACTACGCCAGTATAATATGCAAAACAGTAAACATTTTAGTACAAAACACATTGCGAAATTGGCAATATTGTTTTAACGTTACCTTAAAATTTTATGAAAGTATTTTCAACTAGTTTTTCTAAAGAGATGGAATCTAAAACTTTCGATATGATATTTATTTTACTATTGACTTTAAATATAATTTTTGTGTTTCTAAGACTTTTAATATGAATTATTAGAACTACCTTTCCTCATTAATTTTCTACTCTATTCTGCTAATCTTCCAAATGGAGGGAAATATCAAGTAAAAATTTCCGTATGATTTCATAGAAATTACAATTTATATACCAGACAATTGAAATGATTAAAGGTATTTTAATTCAACTAAATTAAAATTAATTATTCAGCAATAAGGATTAGTTTACTTTTAACTAAAATTAGTTTCAAAATTGAAAATTTAGAAATTTTCACAACTCACATTTGAAGAAATTTCAACTGCTTTATCTTTCTTTCCTTGAAACCAGTTTCCCTAAAAAATGAAATTTTAAAATTAAACATCATTTGTTTTACTTTCTTTATGATAATAATTTTGTAACTATAGCTAATACACTGTCTACCAATAAGTATTTGGACACCTGTTATAGAAAAGAAAAACTAACTTTATTCAAAATCAATAGTTGGTAGAGAGCTTCCACGAAAGGCAATTACAGCGTGAACAATCTGGGACATACTTTTCACAAGTCTTTGTATTACAGTTAGTGGTATTGTCTTCCACTCGGCTTGGAATAGACATACAAGTTTCTTCACCGATTTTGGACGGGTAGTGCACACCCTTAATTCGGCGATCCAACTCGTCCCAGAGATTCTCGATAGGGTTCAGGTCTGGGCTATGGGCAGGCCAGGTCCATTTGATAAACTCTAATGGCACTTTGTTAACCTCGAAACAGGACAACTGGCATTGTCATCCTGAAAGAAACAGGGGTCCAACCAGTAAAACTGCCACAACGTAGGAAGCACATTGTCATCCAAAATGGTGTAGTATGCATCGGCGTTGAGCTTACGATGAATGGGGACCAAGGGTCCCAGTCCATACCAGGAGAAACAAACAGACCATAATTCCACCTCCGCCGAACTTGACTGTTAGCACAATGCATTGTGGCAAAAGACATTCTCCAGGCAGACTCCAGACCCAGACCTTACCATCCGAACGTTAAAGAGTGAACCTTGATTCGTTGCTCCAAAGAATCCGTTTCCATTGATCTACAGCGCAATTTTGATGTGCTTTGCACTACATTAATCGAGTAGCATGGTTGGACTTAGTGATTAAAGGCTTGTGGACAGCAGCACGACCATGAAAACCAAGCAGGTGTGCTTCTTTACGGATGATATCCATTGAAGCAATTCTTCTGGATTGTCCCTCGCAAAACTTGTTGAAACTCCTTGCGGATGAGGGCCATCGGTAGGGTACGGTTCTTCCGAATTTCTCTGAACAGTATTCGTCGGTCTCTATCTCCCAGTTTCGTTGGTCTGCCGACTCAGGGCACATCCTGACAATCAGCGCTTACCTTCTATTTCTTAATCACATAGGCCACTGTCGATTTTGAGTACTTCAGATCGCTAGATATGACCCTTAAGGATCGGTCACATTTGTGATACCCGATAATTACATCTTTCTCGAAATCAGAGAGTTCCGAACTGATCGCCATCTTTCTTGCGATTAATGCCGATGCTGTTTCCTACACGATATATACCGACGGAGGCCGTGACGTACCTCAGTACCACTGATATCGTCATTTGCATAGATGTCGCAATACTTATTGGTAGACAGTGACTAAGAGCCCTCATTATAACAGTATTGACGGTAAAAGTTTGATATGCAGTGTTTGATAAGCATTTTCAGACATTTACGAAATAATGTCAAAGAGAGTGTTTATTAAGTCACAACAGTTATAAAATCAGTAGAGTTTAAAATCTAAGAATCAAGTCTTTGAAATGAGTACTAAAATAAATATACGAAACAAACACATAATGGAAATAATATAAATAAACGGAAAAACAACTCAAAAAGTCATTTTATTCTTAAGAAAATTTTTACTAAACTATACATTTTACATGTTTAACAAGTTCATTGAATGTTAACATTCTCAGTTTTAGTAATTCAGACAATGCAAAATCCAAACAGCTTTCTCAAAAATAATTTTACTTTACACTTTTATATCATGAACACATATATTTCAGAAAAAATTAAGATATATTAATTGAATTCATTTTGTAAGCTTATTTATTTTTGGTTTCATAACATTAATGAATAGTCATATAATGACATAAAATGAAGTTCCTATTGAAGAAAACGAAAATAAAGACATCAAAAGTAAAAAATTTGGAACACAAAATTCAAGTTACTGATTTATTTATATTAGTTTTGTTAGCACATTCCTTGGGAAAACACTTAAAACGACATGAACGTACTTACATGCCAATATAAGAATGATCGAATGATATTCATAATTATTGTTGATGACAGTTACTGATGTTTATATAAGGTTATTTATTACTACCATATTCCAAATGGAAAATTTGAGCAAAGCAATAACAAAACTGAATCATTTTTTAGCAATTCTTATTCAAGAAAAGACAATCAACAAAATGATATCATCTAATTTTATTTGTCCTTTATTGAGTTTCAAATGTCAATTTGGCTTTTTTTTTTTAATTTACATGTAGTTTATCTATTTACTGCTTTTCTCGAATATAAACAATATAATGCCATAAATTTAAATAAGTTTTTAAACATCATCTTTTATAAGGTACAATTTTTTTCATGCCTATAAAGACAAAAAAGGAATAGCTGCTTGAATAACTGGAAATTTTTATTAGCTTTATAATAAAAATTAATTCAAGAATTAAAAAAAAAAAAATTCAAATAATTTCATTCCTAATATGCTTTTTATATTATTTTTCTTTTAAGATGTTTTTTAACACCAAATATTTTATATTCTCAATATTTTTCGCTAATATATAAAAAATGTGATAGCTCTTAGTTCGGATCAGGAGCTAAAGAAAAGTGGTTTTGTTTTGAATTTATACTGTTTCTCATAAATCAAAAAATAAAAAATAAATGCTTATTTTTATTTATTATTAGCTATGATTATAGCACATCAATTAGCGAAATCCTCATCAGCGCATAAATTGTCACTTGCTATATATTAAAAAAAAAAAAAAGAGTGACATTTCTGATCGACCAACATTTCGAAAATAAATTTGCC
>JAPDSC010143702.1:40155-75303 GCA_026290005.1 Latrodectus geometricus
GCTGAAATAAGCTGAGAAATCTCTCAGACGCAAGCTTCTTTCAGCCATCATTCAAAGATGGGTTCAAGGATAAGAATATTTCAGATTTGGACGATAACGTTGCAAAATGATTTAATCAGAAAAAAAGAATCATGATAAGAAATGGAAGATTGAAAAATGATAACATAAAAAGTGTCTCAGAAAATCAAAATACAAGATTAAAAAAAAAATAATAAGGAACACAAATTAAGTAAAGATTAAAAATTTACCTTATACTAAACCAAAAATTGTTAAAAGTAGAATAATGTATAGCTGTAATATAAATATGTTTTATATAATATAATATGATTATATTGTACATAATTATTATATAACAAAATAAAAGCAATAATTTTAACGATTGTGAGTGGCCATTGCAGAAAACCATACTTTCTGACCATGTGGTCAACACCCGCTTACGCGAAGGTACTTTATTTATATTGCTACTTTATTCCATTTTTCATTTTGTTAATTAAATTGAATTTCTTTTATGCTTTTAATTTCTCCTCTCTTTGAATGTTTATATTTCTATTATATGCTTCAAGTGTAACATGATTTCGAGTATATGTATATATAGGTTTGAATAAATCCTATAGATATAATTGCACATAACAGAAAAGAAAACAGCATTTTTAAACAAAATGAACGACCTGGTTGATAAAAATGTTATTATTTCTTAATTTCGTAAAGTTTCTACAAAAGCAATAACAGATATAATAATAAAATAAATATTTTTTAATTAGCAGCAGTTTCTTACTACACTATCTTAGCTGCTATAACTCATGCAGCAATGTGGCAAAATTGATAGTTATTTATTTTTTTACCAGTATATTGTTTGTTTAAACAGAAAAATTACTTACATCAAATGAAAAAATAGTGATGAATTTAAAAAAGACTTATTTTTTTAACTAATAATTGTATATTATTTACTTGTATTTGTGTATCTGTTGTTTGTTCACGAGTAATAAACTTTATTTTTCTCTTACTCTGTAACTTCTGATGTATTACTTAAGTCAAATTAATATGTCTAAATCTTAAGTCCTATTTTTAAATATTCTTTAAATGAATATTAATATAAGGTCATTAGAATACTTTTTGAGCAAGGATTTTTTCACTGTATTAAAAATCTTGAATAAAATAATTTCTACAAAAGGTATTTAAATTCTAAGACATTTTAATATTTTTAATAGATGCGCATATCATTTAGTTTCATGTTATTTTAGTTATTCAATTTTAGTTCATCATATCATTGCTCTTAAAGGAAGAGCATTCTTTAAATCATAACTCCAATTTTCTGGAAATACTGTCAATAAAACAGTAAAAGAATCTAAAAGCATTTTAATGACAACCTCTACTATTAATTTCTATTAGTTAAAGAGAAGATTTTTCAAATATTGATATTCATACATATTAATATTCTTGTAATTTGCATGTAATACCTTTTAAAACTTCTGTGTTTTGTATTTTTCAAACCATTCCGTGTTTTCAAACGTACTATACAAGTTTCAATTGTTAGACAGCCACATTAACTTGAAGAATTACTGAATGCTTTAATACATTATAAAATTCCAGCTAGAAAAATATTTATTCTCAAAACTGCAGTAATTTTTGACTTTGTTGTATCTTCTGTGGGAAGAAGTAAATATTTGAATCCTATATATGATAAACAAACGATTTGTCTTACTATAAACTGATATTTTATCATGCATAATGCCTAATATCGCAACGTTGTTGCGAGGACATTTGAACATCCAAAACCTTTCCAGAATTAATTTTTATAGAAAGTAAATCATAAAAATGTATTACTAAGACTTGATGTTAGGTCCCATAGAAGGAATCCTAGAAATCTTCCAGGCTCCTCTTCGACATATTTTTATGTAGAATGAAAAAAAAACAGTATCTATACTTTTCATTGCTAAACAATGATTGAAATGGAGAACTTGAAATTCATCTCTTGGAAAAGCCTGTTATTTCTACTTGAACCAAGTGAGAACCAAATAAGAATTTGATTTTCTTTTATTATAATATGTAAGCAAAAGGCTTTTTACTTTTTTCTCCAAACATATAATTTTAGAATCTAAATAACTGGAAATGCCCTATTTTATCAACATTTTGAACAATTTACCTTCACAGTTTTGTAAATTTATTAATTAACGTTAAAAATAAACTGATATGGCAGGAAAAAATTGTTGGGCTAGAAGATGTATTAACAGTTCAACAATTTCACCATTTTTGAATCAGACATTTCCTTCACATGCTATATTTAAATGCATCCAATTTTAATTTTGAAATGAATATGAAAGTTTTTTTATTTAATGGTTCCCTTAAAACATTAAATAAAAAATATGACAGAATTCATAAATTTGCTGTTTCACGAGCATGTATTTTGCGATTTGTTTCCAGAAAGTAATCGGGAAAAATATTCTCTTCCAAGAGTTTTAGCGTTTACATAGCACAAAAATAAATGCATGCATTTAAATTTTTTCCACTTTTAGAATATGTTTATGTAGTACGTGTAATAACATTTATTAATTCATAAATAAATATTATATTATTAATAAATAATAAAGACGCCAACGATATGTATATTTTAATAGAGCCACATTTCCAACTGTTAAATATTTTACGCTTTCCCGAATTAACATATAAATAAAACAAAAGAGCTTCACAAAAAAAAATCAAAAGTTTTAACAAATTTTGTGAACATATAAAAATGTCAGGTTTTTAAATACGCAAAGATTCTTTTTAATTAAACATACTCTGAACAATTAAACAAAGTTAAATTCTACTTAATGTTTTATTTCTCTTACATAAAAAAAACTCAACATTAGTATTACCATTGAAGAAATAATCTTATTACTAAAAATTTGAGAAATGTTTTTCAAAGCAGTAATTAATTACACAGTTACGATGAATTCAGTTGCTTACATTCAAACTTATTACTTAGAATTAAAAAATCTTTCTTTCATGTACTTTATTTTATCACAATCATTATTATAAATAATTATTATTCCTCATACATCTATTTATACCTTTTCTTATATCTTACATGCACTTTTTTCATGTAACTTGAAGAAATTATTTTTATTATTAATAAACAATATGAATATACAAGAATACAAATTCTACAAAATTTATCCATTTTTATCTACAGGCAAAATTAAAACATAAAAACTTACTCAAGTGTCACACCACAGCAAAAATTTAAATTCTTTAAGAGTTATAAATTTAATAAATATTCCAACAAAGAAGAAAGAAGAAAATAAAAAATAATTTTCTTTTCATTTCATATAACGTTCATGATTCATTAACAAAGGAGGAGATGAAAAAAAATGAAAGCATTATGTTTTCATAAAGCGTACACAGGAAAAACGACTCTTTCACAATGACATATCTTTCTGAAGAATGATAAGAAATTTACGTAAAAATCCAAGCATGGAAACAGAGTTGATACTGTATTGAAAGATGAAACCACAGATTCTATTTTAATAAGGCTTTCTTTCAAATTCTAGTAATAATTTCTGAGTAAAATATTTGACACTTAACTTTATGCATCGTCAATTCATTTATGTTTTCACATAAATTTTGAAAAATAAATGCTGTATCAATATAAATAAAGCTTACTTTAGAATAAATCATGACTTAAAAATATTGTAATACCTTGGGAAAATACTAATGTATTTTTCGTTCCTATATAATGGTAACAATTACTTAATAAATAACAAATATCACTTATAAAGTCACGAGAAAATGTTAATACCAAACAAAAAATATTTTAGTATTGTATTCATACAGTTTAGATTAACTTTAATTTTAATAAAATGATAATATCAAAGCAATTATTGTTTGTACTTTTAATTAGCAGTTATTATAGAGTATAATAGATTATTACTGTATAATAATTATATTATATCTCTTTAATAAGTACTATAGTACATATATAAATAATTATAACTCTATTATTATTTAATAATTAACTCTATAATAAGTATTACAGATTATTACTCTATACTTTGCATTCAAACTAATATGTTTCAATGCAAAGTATCATGATGTTTCTGTTATGATTGTCATCGTCCAACAAAACTTGATCCGAATCATTTGAGTAGTAAAATATTTAGACTTCTGACAAATCAATTAGAACTTGAATATGACAAATTAAATAGAATTTTTAGATTTCTTGCCTTTGATTGATAAAAATGTAATATTTTACAAAGTTTTTTTAGTTTGATTTATTAAATATTACATATTCTTAAATATATAGAACTTTAGTAAAACTTAGCCAATTTTTAGTCTAAATCTTCGAAAATTTTAATAATGCTTCAGAATAAAAAAAATCAAATTGACATCTTTAAAGAGATTTTTCTTGAAATCAAACTTATTTCTGATAACATTTAAATTCTTTGAAATCTCAAGAGCAAAAGAAGAAAACATTATTTGTTCTTTCCTATATCGATTCTACGAAAAGTTTACATCAAATATTATTAAAAGTATGGTTTTGATATTTATATATGGACGAAAATGCACTTTGAAATTTTTGTTCAATATGAAAATTTGAAATTTAAAAATTTGTTATTTCGGTTCTTATAATTCATGTATGTTTCTCAAAGCCTTTCAATTTATTAAGTGACATTTAATAAATAAAATTAAGAAAAAAGTTTTTGGAAAATTTACAAGGTATATAATTTTTAGAAAACGCGTTTGAAATAATATAAATGCAAAACTAAAGTGAAATAAAATATTTTCTTTTAAAAAAAAGTAAATATATTTTACTCCTTTGCTATATAGTATGTTTTAAAAGGATTTTAATTGTCTTAAAAAATTGATTTTACGTTTTGATGATTGTTCACATTGCGCTGACATACACATAATCATTGTAAAACAAAGATTGTTCAATCAATAACAAGTGTTCATTGCTCTTTTATTAGTACATTTCAGTATCTCTGTAAAAAATTAAACTTGTAAATATCTAAAAACTGTCTTTAATGATTACATATACATTAAAAAATAATTTCAATTCTTTTTGTTTAGTTCAAAAATTTATCTCTTCAAAAATCAACTTCTTATCTCTTTCAATTAATATAAATTTTTCTAACTGTTCAATAACGCGGTATCATGAATGAAACCAATTGCAGAATTGAAAAATTGTACGTGAAAATAAAATAAAGGATTTTTCCCTGCAGTAATAATCCCGATTTAAGACGATTTTTAGCTCATCAAAAAATTTATTTTAGGTTTTTATAAATTCGCGAATATTGTTTAAATATATATTGTCTTTCTAAAATGTAAATTAATACATTTTAGAAGGACAATATATATTTGAACAAAATTCGCGAATGGTTCAGTATTGCTTCTCGCTTTTATTTATAATTTTAGTATATCGCTCTATATTGGTAATAACTAAAGACTAAGATACTATTATTTTTTCTGAAATATTTTCTCTTTGTATGATAATATAGTTTAAAAACTTCTCATTTTCCTCAAGTAACTAAAAATGATATGATTTCAATGATTGCAAAATGTGCCATTTAGTAATAACACTTATTATGCAAAGTTATTCTGTTATGACGGTTTGAAATCTATCTGTTTGTTGTCAAAAACAAAATGTGAATTTGTTCTCTTTGTAAACTAAACCAAAAATTTAATAACTGTTATTAACTTCATTCTTCAGCACAGAACTTATTGTTTAACATCTATTCTTTTTTTTTTATTATTATATTCTTTTTGAATTTTTATCCTTTTCCATGATACAAATTGGTCATGGAAAAAGATAAAAATTTAAAAATATGTAGAAGAAAGTTTTTTATCAAAGAAAATTCAAAAGAAAATTTTTTTCTTTCTTCATGATTTTTATCTTTTTCAAAAATAGTTTATTTTGCTTAAGAAGCTAAGAATAAGATAATTTTATTCGTTATATAATACACAGCTCAGTACCACTAAACTCTTAGTTGCGAAAAAATATTTTGTCACCACTTATTGATCTTTGTATCTATTTTTTTTAATCAAAAACAGAATGTGTGTTTATAAAAACTAACTTGTTTTTAACTTAAAAAATATGTCCCAGTTGGAATTTTCTGGGTAATATATGATTCATAGCAATAATTCATTGTCCTTTACTTCAGTAATTAGGAATATTTTCAAATTTAAAATAATTGTACATTTTTTTCAGTATTTGGTAAATTAAACCTCTTTAATTCATTGAAGTTTCATAAATTATTTTATCACATTACGTCTTATTACGCATTACGTGTGCAAACTTTGAATTTAGAAATACTGCATACCGTCTTTGCGATTTTTTGTAATAAATTTGCCAAATAGGGACAGGTAGTTTTACTCACTAAGCTAGTCCAAATTAAAAATATAGAGTTTTGGAACTGATGACTGTGATTAAAACCATTGTTGATTGTGAAGGACTTTAATATGTGTAAATTAGCTGATATTTTTTTCAAATACCAGTTTTAATATGTTAGAAACTAGATGATATTTTTTTCAAATATTTTGCAGTTAGTTCATTTTTAAGGAATTTTTTAAATTTAAATAGAAAGAGCTAAAAAATGTTATACATCATTATGAAAAGGCGCATTTTACATCATTTTAAGTGTATTCCAATTTTCCTCTCTAAAACCTCCTCTCAAAATACTTTGAGCATTTCATTTAACTTTTTATTGCTCATTGAAGGACAGGAAAATAGAGAACATTCATTTTAAATTAAAATAGAGACAGTTTAAGCTCAAATAAATTTCCTTATAAATTCCTACAAACGACATGCGTTTCTTAAGATGCTATAAATTAATATTTCAAAATTTAAGTCTAATTTAATCAATATTCATAATCATTTTGATTATTCAAGTTTTACTGTTGTGATAACACTTTTTATCTAATAATAAACATTCAGGCAAGTTTTTTATATTTTTCTTTCATAACATACTTAAATTATTTTCTAATAATAAATTTTTAACTGGGAATCTGTTGAATGAATACAAAACAAACTCACAAAGAAAGTTATTTGTTACTCAGATATACCATTTGTTTATAATCCAATACCTTCCATTATAAATGCATGAAAAGCAAGCATACAAATCATACAATTTATCATATTTTCCGATTTCGCTGATCTATGTGTGTGCATTGATAAAAACCATTTTTTTATTAGATAAATCAATAAAAATGAGCTCCATGATTTTAAATTCTTATTAATAAATATTATCACAAAACACATTGAAACTATTTAAAGAAAATAAGTAAGAATTGAGTCTCAATAATTTTAAAATGATGAATAGAAATGGAAATGAAAAATTAATGTACAAATCGATGTGAGTAATATATATTTTGAGGTAAAAAATTCCAATATTTCATGCTGTCTGTTTTGCAATTTTAACACATATACCTCCTTCAAAGTTAATATAAATATTAAAGTTAGTAAATATTAAAATTCCTAGTAAAATTTTATTGTGTGTTGATTTTCAAATTATTAAATATTTTTATCAGGACACTTAAATTGTATTTTTCTTAAGAATTTTAATTTCCACATACAGGTGATTGTCTTAAATATACCATTTTGAGTGGGAATATATAAATATAACTGAATATTTTCAATTTTACAAAAATTTTCTGGAAAATTAAAGTGAAGAGTAAGTTGTATCCCATTTCGAATTCTTAAAAAATGGATGACTTACGAGCGGGTGATTTTTATATGTTTTTTCATAAATACAAATATATCAGTTATGCAATTTTTATGCTTTTTCTGTTGAAAAATCTTGAAAACACTATGTAAGCATTAATATGAAAACAATTGAGTTTCAATTATTTAATGTTTATTGTTATTGGAAAAAATAATTTAGATGTTAGTATGTCAGTAACATTGAAAAACTTTTATCAAATAGTTTTCAAACAGTTAAATATTTTACACATAACACTTATTTAAATTGTATTCTTCTGAAATGTTAGAGTTTTCCCACTTTGGATACTTTACAATCTACCACCTTTGATAGTAATATATCAGCATAAGTGAATGCATTCTATTTCAAAATTTTGACAGCAAAATCTCAAAAGAATAATGTAAGTTGTACCCCATTCTCTCTCCAAAAACATGGGTGATTTTCATAGCTGTTCTATAATAAAATTCTGCCACTAATGTTAAGTTTTCTGTTGAAATTTATAAAACATATTTGAATATAAACGTATGAAAGCAAAAAGAGAAGATATTTGTCTATTAGTTATATTATAAAACTTTTATAAAGTGTCACAAGTAGTTTACTAAAATATAATAAGTGATATAAAAAAAAGCAAAATGCATACCGTATAGCAACGTAGAATGAAATAAGCACAAGTACTGCTGCAAACATGGTGTTCTAGAGAAAGGGAACTGAAAAATAGAAACACGCTGTCCACCCTTTAAGAATGACGCAACAAAATATTCCGTTATCAACTAATCAGTTTTTTTTTTTTTATTATTTTCGACCAAAACTGGAAAAGCAAAATACGTTATAGAGCCACCCCATGCTTGAGATCTATCAAATCAGACATGCCCGAGCCAATATTATTCTCTCTGACACGTGGAAATGAATCCAGCGACAGATTATTCGGATAAATTTGTTATGGTGGCGATAACAAGTCCTTGAAAAATCTGATTATGATATCTCAAATTCAAGAATCTACGTGTTTGATAACTAATTATATCATTATTAATATTCTCTCGAGTTGTTGCGATGGGGTTAGGTTGGCAATGAAAGTTCTATATTGGGTTGTCAAGATACGCGTGACATCTCTTTAATGTTTTTTTTAATTTATTATGTCATAATATATAGCTGAATATATTTGACATTATTACAGTCAAACATTATAACAGTCAAATGTGAATTTATTCCTTACTTTTTTAGAGATGCAAAACTCGATATTTTTCACAAGGAAAATTGTGACAGTTAATTTAAATTCTATCAAAATTTTTCTAAAGTTAAAGATTTTGTGAACTATAGCGATTTATGTAAAAATTTTAAGGTAGTTCTTTTGTAAAGATTTTTAAGTATATATTTTGTTTTCTAAAGTAACATATGTAAATTAAGAGGGATCAGGAAATGTGAATAAATTAACATATCGTTGGAATTTTTTTTCCATGACTAATTATTTATTTTTTCGATTACCATTAGCTGTTATAAATAACATTTAAGAGGACTTACTATTTTTCTTTCTTTACAAATGAGGTGTTAGACAAATTTGGTCTTTTTATTGAATTAATCATGATCAACTATTAAAAACTATAGGGCAAGATTTATGTTAATTTAAAAATAGTAAAATTTCAATAACTCATTCATCAACCAATATACACTACTGGCCAATAAAATTGCTATACCAGGAAGAAATGCAGGTAACAAAATGATATTTATTGGACAAATATATTATACTAGAAATAATAAGTGATTAAATTTTCAAAAAATTTGCCTGGATAGATCCTGAGAAATCAGTACCCAGAACAACCACCTCTGGCAGTAATAACAGCAGTTATACGCCTGGTCATTGAGTCAAACCGAGATTGTATTGCGTGTACAGGTACAAATGCCCATGCAGCTTCAACACGATGCCACAGTTCATCAACCGTAGTGACTGGCGTTTGGTGACGGGCCAGTCGCTCGGCAACCATTGACCAAACGTTTTCTATTGGTGAAAGATCTGAAGAACGTGCTGGCCAGGGCAACAGGCGAACGTGTTCCGTATCAAGGAAGGTCCGTACAATACCGGCAAAATGCGATCGGGCATTACCCTGCGGAAACGTAGGGTTTCGCAGGGCTCGAATAAAGGGTAGAGCCACGGGTCGTAACACACCAGAAATGTAACGTGCACTGTTCAAAGCACCATCAATGCGAACAAGAGGTGACCGAGATGTGTATCCAATGGCACCCCATACTATCACGCCAGGTGATGGGCCAGTATGACTGTGACGAATGCACGCTGCCAGAGTGCGTTCACCACGATGCCGCCAAACACGGATGCGACCATCATGATGCTGTACACAGAGCCTGGATACATCTGAAAAGATGACGTCTCGCTATTCGTGTGCCCAGGTTCGTCGTTGATCACACCATTGAAGGTGCTCTTATCTATGATGCAGCGTCAAGGGAAGCCGCAGCCATGGTCTCCGAGCTGGGAGTCCATGCTGCTGCAAACGTCGTCGAACTGTTCGTGCAGATACTTGTTGTCTTCCAAACGACCCCGTTTCTTGACTCACGGCTCGTGACGTGGTTGCACGATCCATTACGGCAATGCGGATAATATGCCTGTCTTCTCGGCACCAAGTGATAGGTGGCCGTTGAGATCCCGCATGGCGTTCCGTATTACCGTCCTGAACCCACCGATTCCATATTCTGCTAACTGTCATTAGATCTCGACCGACGCGAGCAGCAATACTGCGATAAGATAAACCGCAATCCCGGTACGCTACAATTCGACCTTTATCAAATTCAGAAACGTGCTGGTACGCATTTCTCCATTTTACACGAGGCATCACAACAACTTTTCACCAGGCAACAACGTTCAAATGCAATTTGTGAATGAGGAACCGGCTGAACAATTTACTCATTTAAACACAATGTAAGTGTCGCTACTGGCGCCTGCTTTGTCTGAATTCGCTGAGAAGCTAATCATTTGAATATCACAGCACCTTCTTCCTTTCGTATAAATTCCACGTCTGTAGTATGTCGCCTTCTTGGTGTAGCAATTTTAATGGCCAGTAGTGTATATTCGCAGGTCATATCGTTTGCTTAAATTTTTCAATTTCCTCAGAAACATTCTGAACTTAGAAAATTTATTCATCATATAAGAAAATAAACAAATTAGTGTGTAATTAGATTAAAGTTGTGTGAAATTAATCTTCTTTGTCACTATATTTTCAAATTTGGAACATGCATATATATATATATATATATATATTAATATTTGCATAACTTAATTCAAAACATTATTTTCGACTATATAAGGAGTTAATTTATTAAAAAAACATGCTACAATCACAAAAATATTTCTTTGAACAAAAACAATGAGTTTAAAGGATGATTTCACCAAACTTTTAAGTTGAAATAGTTAACTAAGGACACTTAATCCAATTATTAGACTTTAAGGACTTCTAAGAGTTTGATTAAGGAAAGATAAATCAATCGTTAGCAATGAGCTTGGATTGTTGAGACTAGCTTAACCAGAAACGATTTCATAAGTACATGAGCATATTATACTATGATTTTATTGGTAACTAGTGGGCTGGCCTGTCAGCTTACATGTAGAAGTGGCAGCAGTTTTCGAGAAAAAATTGCAATTTGGAAAATAAACGTTACTTATTAATTTTAACTAACTACTATATCGGTTTTTAACTATTAATATTTCCTTAACTTTATTCAAAACATTGTTTTCGACCAGGAAATGAGGTCTCGTGTATGGATCAGATAAAAGAAATTGAATGAGATGTAGAACTTTTGTAACTTCTATTTTAGTTACGAAGTTATGAAATGATAAATTCTGGATATACATTTCATCCGCGTTCCAATCTTTTCTGAACAGATTATTGAGAAAGCCGTAAGCAAGTTTTCTGCAGTTGGCAAAAACACTACATTTTATAAAATCGAAAAAAGTAGTAAACATTAATTTTAAAAAAAATAATAATTTACACATTGAGAATGTAAGAACAGAAGACAATTTGATGATGCAAGCATTTTTCCTCTTCCGGTACCGATTACTTATATATGACACTTGTAAAAAAGAGGGGAAATTCCCACTCATCTTTCCTTGAATTAAGTAGACTTCCAGAATGGTGCTTATAGTTTCATAAGCAACTTTATTGTGAATTCAAATCAGCTTTTATTACTTCAGAAACTATAAACAAACTTTTAAAATAAAACATTGACTTGTTTTAAGTCAGCCAAAGATCACCATCCTGAAATGCATTTTATTCCAATCCGTACAGCCCAATTTATTTCAACTCCAGACAAAAAATCATGGACAAAGAGAATAAAGATTTGTACGCAGTTTTTTTCTACTTATACTAGTAAAGATTAAAAAAAATATTTAAAAATCGTGAATTAATTTTCGTATTTTTATATCACACGTTATGAATTTATTGGTAATATATATCCTTGTTTCTTTACTTACTTATAATCGACGGATGATAAATAGAACATTTAAAATCATGAAGATTTTTCTTATTTTCATAGTAACACGCTACGATATTTCATTGGTAATACGTATTCTTCTATTTTTTTTTTTTTTTTTATTTGTCGAATGTTGTGAATCAGCAAATAAATTTGTATTATGATAAATATTTTCCATAATTTTCATCATTTGAAAAAAAGTACTGTCACGAAATTCGTTAATATTTTTTAATCTTTTAATTAGTTTGAGAATTTCTACTAAGTTATAATCTTTTAACAATATGGTTTTGAAAATAATATATTTTTTAACATTCGATGCTTCCGATACTTTTACTGATAGTTTTTTAAATACGTTCGGCACATGTAACACATTTGGACTACGTATTTACGTATTTCATCTATTCACCTCCTCCCCCTTAAGGTTGAAAGATCTATTTAAAATATATCTCAATCCACTTTAAACAGTAAGTCTCAGTTAAATTAACCCTTTTATGCAAACAGCGACGATAGAGTGACAAAACAATCTGACTAACCAACTTTCTAACTATTCATTCATTATGAAAGAATGTGAAACATTAAAATATTTTAATTTGTTAAGAGAAATGCAACACTATAAAAAAGCTTAAGCAACTAAATTAAATGAAGGGCTTATGAAATCAAATTTAGTAAAAATATATCACTACAAAAAAGGAAGTAATTAAATTGACATGATTTATAGATTAAATTAAAAATATATAACGTGCTTAAAGTTGTTAAAAAGGGCATAAGAATCAACTTTTTTCATAGATTAATTTTAAGTTTAGAAAACGTGGAAACTAATACATTTGTTTAACTAGCAGTTTTAAAATTTAGCGAAGAATTTCACGATCCTAATATTTATCTTAGAAAAATGGCTTGGTGAAAGAATATCGTAATTTTTTTTAATGAAAATCTATTATCTTCCAAGTTATTTTCAGAATGAATCTTATAAAAGATGTATCTTATATAATATCTTATAATATATTAATCTTATAAATCAGAATGAATCTTATATTTTTATATGCGCTTCCTTTTCCCATTTAAGGTTGTTCAATTCCAAAATGCTATATTATCCTGCTATATATATATATATATATATACATCATTTACAAAAACCAAAATTGAAAATGGAGAAAACTTCCACACACCCAATTCAATTCAACAGATGATGTGCATTTTTGGAACCAAAAATGAAACACTTGTAATTCAATAATTTTTTTAATCAAACTCAGAATATGTTCGAACTCACAACAAATTTGTAAAATACTTATTGAGAAATATCAGGAAGACATGCTTATTATATACATGTTCTTTTAGAAATTACTCTCACTCCATTTTACAGAAGCACGTGTTTTCCATAATTTACATCATTGTCTTAAATCATGCAGAAAAAAAATCTCAGATCATATTTTGAATAATTATGGTAATTTTGTTTTGTTTATCATAAAATTCATTTATAATCATTTTTATTATTCTTTTATTTATTCATGAATTATTAGTGAAATCATGAGAAAGATTTGGTTTTTTCGGGAATATATTTCCTTTGAAATATTTACTGAATAGTATTAAGAAACCTTAGGATAAAAACAGTATTACTTTAAGTTTCCTTCTAAGTTAATCTGTTGGAAGTAATTTCAACTCATTGATTTCAATATGTTCTCTCAAATAAGCTGTATAAACATTTGTCACATAAAAGGATTTGATTGATTAATATTCATTCAAAACCAAGTCCTTGACAGAAGTTGTTCAAAGAAGTTTTTATAAAATTAAAAAGAAATATAAGGAATTTTTACCAAAATGTATTCTTTAATTAAAAAGTGGTGGTCTAAAATAAAAGAAAATTTACTTGAAATCACAATTGATATCTTAAGAATGATTTTATGAATTTTTTTTCCTGAATAGACATGTTTATGAATCATTCAAGAACACACAAAAATTACTATGAATCGATCAGTGCCAATTTATCATCTGCAAGCCTGTATACGGGACTTTATATATCTATTGAATTTACTTTATCTCCTATCCACGTCAATATTTAAAACAGTATTTGTAGCAAAATTTATACATTCAATGTAAATTTTCTTTTGCGTTTGTAGTATTTACATTTTTTGTATATTTAAACAGCTGTATTCTACATTGTATTTGCTATTTCACTACGTTGTATGTAGAATACTGTTGTATTCTATTATTAATAGTATTAATTTGCTTATTTTAATGTTTACAAGAAACAAATTTAAGGGAATCATCTGACAGCGCACACTAAATTATGATCTTTATTATCTATAATTTGCTGGTGAGGTTATTATACATAGTAAGTAACCTCCAGACAAAATATTTATATTGATGGTCAGCAGAAAATACCAAAAAAAATTGCTGGAGACTATTTAAGTATTTTTAGTATTATATTTTCTGTGGGGATGTACTATGACAAATTTGATGGAGAGAGTCGTTATATCATTTACAATTGATAAATTAAAGACAATTTTAGTAACATCCTGTTTCTCACTGATTCCAAAGCTTCTATTTCTTCACTTACCACTTTTATGTATCATGAAAATGCATAGGTTTATTCCTGTAGAATATGCTTTTTGAACTTAAGAAATATTGGCATTCAGTGGGTTAAAAGCCTTTTATCATTTTGGTACTGAGCAAGTGGACAGATAAATCTAAGGTTGGATCTCTTGTGTTCTAACCTCTTTATCTACTTAATATTAAGCAATATAATAAAAATATTTTTTATAAAAGAAATTTTAATTAAAAAAAATTTTTTATTTTTTATATTTTTAAAAGCTTTTTTATAATGATATTGCTGTGGATAAGAAATAGTATATTTTACTCAACAAAAATAATAAAATAACAAACCCCTTGTTTCGATTTATGAGAGTAGCTTGCTTCAGTTTATTTAGTGGTTTTTTAGGGATAACTACATCCACGCAATTTTTTTTGCTTAATTTTACTTACTTGAAAGGACTAGTGACAAAAATGCTTAAAAAAACCTTAATGAAAATCATTCGGCTTGTTGCCCCCAGAGCCACCAGGATATGTGTGAATGGGAACCACCACAAAATCCCCTCCATTTTTTTTTAGTTTTTAGGAACAAATGTTAAATTTCTTAAAATTTAACTTTTTTCCTACATTTACGCTTCTTAATCCATGTACTTTGCTGTGAATCGTCTATTAATAAAAAAGGGTGCTCAGAATAAGTATATATATATATATATATATATATATATATATATATATATATATATATATATATATAATAATCAAAGATTGTAAAATATTAGAAACAAATAAAAATACAATAAATAAATTAGGCAAGACCATTTAAATATAGCAAACAAATAGAACCTGCAACCAGTAGACAAAGTGAACTTTACAAAATAAAATTTAAGAATTGAGTCTTTTGAATAAGCATACAAAATAAAAAATGCTCAATAAATCAAATTAAATGAAGTACCACATGGCTAGCTTCATCAGGGAGTGTTGACTATACTGGCACAATGTATGGTTTTTCTGCAATGGCCGATGACTGAAGGACAAATCAAGCCATTACATCCCGAAGCAATACTAAAATCGTTATAAATTGAAGATAATAACAGAAGAAATAAATAGAATTAAGACATAAATAAATAAAATTAAATTTATATCAGCCAGAAGGACAAAATTTCAAATAAATACAGAAACTAAAGAGTAAAATAAAATACGGGAGTTAAAAGTCACACAATTGGTATTTCAAGCTATTTTACAAGACCTTCAAGGCTTGAGTGACCCTTCTGCAGTTTATATAGCTACGCCGCTCTCTTCACTCTTATAAGCAATGCTTGTAAGAGTGTGAAATATATATATGTATACAATTGAAAGTACTTGAAATACCATTATTAAGTAGAAGGTTTTTAGTCTGTTTATCTGTTTTTTGATGTTATTTAAATTATTAACTAAATTATTGAAAACTGCGCCTTGTTGCCATAAAACTGTCCTCTAATCTCTAGTACTCCAGTACCAAAAAAACACATTATTTCAATTTCTATGAGAATACATTATTTCAATTTTAACGCTAGGCTCTTTTCACTATCAAACAGTCGCCTGCCTATGGCAGAGTGATTACCGTTCCTGACTCCTATGCTGTTGATCCCGGGTTCGAATCCCAGTTTGGGTATGAACGTTTCCTTCCTTTTTCTCTCTTTGTATTTCTTTCTTCTTTCTTCTTAGTTGATCGATGAATGTGACCTACCCTATTAACGGGTTTGTGGTGGTGTGACGTGGGTAATGGTACTCGCCTCCGTGACTTGGTTCACAGGTGGCACCGGTGGGCACCGGTTAACGCTAAATGAGTAGCAGTTTCCGGCCTTGTTGTTGTGAAGGGTTAATCACCCAGAACGAGCGAGCCGTTGGAAAAAAAAAACTATCCAACAGTCGTGATCACTTTAAACTTCTAAGCACATTTTACAAGTTATTTATAAGGTAACATTATAAGAATCCCTGCCATCTATTAACAGTTTTTGTAACTAAATTTTTGAAACTTCTGTACTTCATTTTTACCGTTTTGTTAATGAATGTCCCATTTACTGCATAATTCCATTGATCTTTGTTGTAGAGATATTTAATTTTGAAATCAGGGCTTATTCTCTGATCACCCTGTATATATATATATATATATATATACACTCCAGATTGTTTAATAATTGGAACAAATATAAATACAGTATAGCAATTAGATAAGATTATTTAAAGTAGCAAAAAAGGTAGAATATGACTATTAAAAGTAAAATTTACGTAATAAATTTTAAAATTTAAGTCACACATTTAAGTAATTATAGAAAATAAATAAGTAATTATAGAAAATACAAAAGTAAAAATAGTAAAAAACTCACGGTAAATGAATTTAAATGAAGTACTAAATAATGTCAGCTTTATCAGGGGGTGTTGATCATATTGATATGAAGTATGGCTTTTTTGCAATGGCTGAAGACTAATGCATATATCAAGCCATTACACTCCGAAGCCATTCCAAAAAAGTTTTAAATTGAAGGAATAACACAAAAGAAAAAGAATTAAGGCAAATACCAAATTTATAGTGGCCATAAATATACCAAATTTCAAAACTGTAAAATTGGAAATAAATAAAGCAAAGAATAAAAACAAATTCAAAGTTTGCAAGGTAAGATACTAAATTCCAAACTTGAAAAATTGCAAATAAATACAGAAATAAAATAAATATATAATTTAAAAGTCTTTGTGTAAGCATTATTGGTAATTCAAACTTCTTATAAGAACTTCAAGGCTTGTGTGACCCTTCTGTAGTTTATCTACTTAAATTTTATAAGCAAATGTTCTATTTGTTAAATATATATATATATATATATATATATATATATATATATATATATATATATATATATATATATATATATATGGTGTTCAATGTTTTTTAATCTATTTATTTATTTTTAAATGCTATTTAAATAGTTACAACAATTTAAATTTCTATTTAAGTTGTTGATTATTTTTCATTGATTCTATTTAATTGATTAAAAGAATATTTTTATAAATTTAAGTAGAAATATTTGAATTTCAGAAAACTAATTTATTTGCTTGAAATCATTTGTTTTGTCAAAAGTATCAATGTATGTATAATTTTCTTCTGTTTTAATTAAAGTATTTAAAACTTAATTTTTTAAATTTTCATTATTTGCTTTAATTAATTTTAACTCTTCTGGATAAATATCATTATGAACTTTATCAAATTGCAAAAAATTAAAAATTATGAAGTAATTAACATATCTGTATGCAAAAGGTATCTGAATAACAAAAGATTTTTTATAAAATGTAGATGAAAGATTTAACAGTTTGAAGCAGGAATACTCTTGTGGTTTACTAAAATATATAAGTGGTCATATTTATTACCTTAATTATCATTGTACTTTGGAAATTTGAAAATAAAATACATAGTAAGGAATATTTTAAAGAACTGATACATTTAGTGATTTGTAGTTGCCATTCGACTAATGACTTGAATATATTCTTCTATAGCTTTCAAATCAGTTATAAAACTGTGCAACATAAGTAGATGCATAGTTAAAGTTGCATGTTATTGTTGTTTGTTTTTTGCGTATTCCAACTGATTAATCATTGAAGTAGACCACTTTCTATGAGATACTAATATTCATGGCCGAAGAAAGAGTGATATAGCCTTGATTCATCTTATGATAGGGAGTGCCTTAAGTTAGAAGACTGACTTTGCTTCTGAACGTGAGGCTTCATAATTTGGAAACAGAAACCAAACTTTAAATTTAATCTGCCACCTCCTGAAGTAACATTGTGATGAATTAACACTAAATCACAGCTTATTATGCGTGCCTCAACCACCTTTAGAGAACGTGTTGGTTCATCGGCTGGGTCAGATATAGAACCAGCTACCTCTCTCTTTCCCAACCAGGTTACTGAAACATAAAATCAATAGCATAGTAACGTAGTTCAACTATTTCCTGTGTTAGCCATTTTTCGAATAATTTTCCTATCTAGAAACTATGCAATTTAAAAATGATATTAATTAATGATTAAGAGATTATTTCTCTAAGGGATGCATCATTCATTCTAAGTCAATGTAAATTTCTGCTATGTTATAGAAAAATAATTTTTAAAAAATATTTCTTGGGCAATATATTTTGAAGTCTTGAAATTTTTTCTGATTTTAATTTTTTTTTAAACAAAATAATTCCTAGTAATGATTCTGTAGATAATGCAAATATTATTCTATTGTATAAGTGTATTTTTTTTAATTATGCCATATAAGATAATTTGCCATGCAGTTTGTTTGCTATTCCTAAGGTCTTAAGGGAAACATTGAGTTGTTATAATTGCTACTTATATAACTTTAATTGCCAGTATTTGATTCATAAGTCTATCCATTTAAAAACACAAGTAACTCTTAACATACAGAATAAACAGAATAAACATGTAGTTTACATACATGTAGATACAGAATAAACATGTAGTTTATTCTGTATCTCAAATTTCGATTGTGTCTTGGATATTTTCTTATTGCAATATTTTTGAAATACCAAAAATCAATTCTTTAATCACAAAAGCCTATTGCTTCATCTGAAATTATTAAATTTACTCCTTGACTTCATTTTATTTTTATAAAAACAATTGATTTGAATATAGTATAGCTTTTTCATATAGTGCTTGTTTATCAATTTATTTACAATTATTGGAAAATATAAGTTTTTTTAATTATAAAACCATCTTTAACTAAATCTTTGTGAGGGCACTTATCCATATTATTTATAAAAAAATATATAATCCATATCCATATATTTTTGTTTATTTTATTCCTACTTTCTTCTAAAAATGGAAAGTCCTGTTTTATTAAGAAATAATTGTCAATACGAATGTATTAAGACATTTTAATAAATACATCAGAAATACTTTCTCACATTATCTTTATTGAGCAAATTATATTTTCAGCATGTTTGAAAATTTTAAATTTTTATTTAGGATAAGATACTCATTCTCATTTTTCAGTGTGTATAATAATCTTAAGAAAATAACTTTTCTTTAGATTATTTTTACTTGCATGCAAATCTACATGAGATGTTAAAGAATAAATGAACTCGAAATTGTTTATTCCCTCTTCTCTTGTGATTACAATGATTTTAAAATAATTGATGCATCTACATGGTCTTAAGGCCATGGTGACCTGGTTAATTAATCGTCATGCTGGCAGTAGTTAGAGCTTTGATTTCAGTTCATCGGTTGGTGATTTCTAATCCCATTTAATGTACGAATATTTGCAGTGATTCAGAATCCATTTTAATAGTGGGTCCCTGTCTAATTAGCTCTCGTGGACAAAAAATAATAGTTGAGTAACAAACAAATCAAGCCAAACCTAATAACGGTGAGTTCGAATCCTGACTTAACTGAAAATGTGTCGAGTTTTCTAAAGGTAGCTAGGACACTTTAAATAGGTAGTGGTCACAATGTCCTCCAAGTGGCTTCTGGGGATGGCAGGTATTCAGATATCTTCTACTTGGTCTCCGCTTTTAAATTACGAAGATTCCCACCCAATAGCTTCCACCAAATTGGTAGAGCCTAAATCTGGACCATTGCGTCAGTGAACTAACACACACATCTAAATGTTCTTGACGTCCATTTATTTCGAAGAACATTAATTTGAAGTTTCATGTATACTTGAAAAGATGAAATTCTCTATTTTTATATTTTAACAAATATTCGTATTAATTAATAAGATGCACAAACCTTCTTATAGGTAGTTATTCTAATGAGTATTACTAAAATTTACATGTCAAAAAGCAGCACAATTTAATGATAATTTTCATTATGATAAATATTTTCTTTAGTTAAAAATTTCATGTGACCTCGTATAAAATTTAAGAAGGATATGGGCGTTATTTAGAAATTAGAACTTTATTTGGATAAAATGCGAATTTATCAAAAACGTAATTACTACACTTTAAAATAAAACATAAAAAATGTTTTAATATTTTATATTTATTCAAAAAATAATATTCTTTTTGTTTAGAAAATATGATTTATGTACACACATAATTAAAATTATAATTTCCCCTTAAGAGAAATTCTAAAGTACTGTAAAAATATTTAAGAAAATCTAACTTAATTACTTATCATTCAGATATAATTTTTCTTCTTAATGAAAAGTGAAAGTAAAAACTAAATTAACAAATTAGAAATCAATCAATACCTCTAATATTTGTCATTAACGCAGTGTTTTGCTAATTGTATAATCAGTTTAATTATTTTAATAAATATTTTTAAAAAATGCTTATTAAAATTATTTTGTCATAGATAATTAAAATATGTCAATGGAGAATAATTTATACATAATAACAAAATAAAACTAACTTACCATAGGGTACCTCAAAGAAACAACACAGAAAGTAAGCTTTACTACAACACAGAAGTTTAGCTTTACATCTTCAACGTATCAATGTAGCAATTCATATCAGAGTAATTATTGTTTTCTTTTTTGCTCCAACAACTAAGGCATACGGTTCAAGCTTATCCCATTAAATAAAAGGAAATACAGTCATGTTAGGCTGTTGTTTACTCCAAACTCTGCTATCACTATGAAAATAAACAAAACCTCTTCTTTCAGTATCAAAGTTCATGAAGCCATTTGAATCTCAATCACGAGTGAAAACAAGGAGCAGTCTTACAATCATATTATTTAGTTTTTCAAATAAGAAGCTGCACGTGCAAAGGAGAAATAAGATCACTCGGATTAAAATATTTGAAATTGTTAAAAGTTTTCATATTTTAGAAAAAATGCTTTGATTTTATAATTAAAAAATACTAATTTTTCGCTTGTTGTCTAATGAAAGAAAATGGCGACATTAAAGCATTCCGTGATCTGAAGTATAAAGGTGAAACAATTGATTGTTCTAGGTCAGGGGTCACCACTGTAATTGATAGCGTTCCTCAGGGTTCGATGTAACATAGATCGACTTAAGTTGAATATCAATAATAATCTAAATAAAAATTTTAATAAAATCACGAATCTAATTAATCGTTTTATGCTTCTGAATTACTTTACATGAATTCAATACTAATTTATTTATCGATAAAAATTTTATTTGAATAGTTCTTTGTAGACTTGGGAGATGTTCAAAGGTATCTAATTATTGAACATTTCCTATTAAACCTTATGTATATTATACGTTCGTACATTTTTTTGACCTCCTATAAGATTAAAATACACGAGTATTTTTTTATACAATATATATTAAAAATACAACAGGGGATAAAATGCTTCTATGCCAATTAAAAGGTAGTAAGTGTCACACTGTTGCTTCATGTTATTAAGGCTAATTAAATATTAGAAGATGAAATGTACATATTTAAAGAAATATTTCAAATTGAGGCATTCTCATAACATTTTCGGGTAAAACACTGAACCGAAAATATGTACAGATATTTAATTTTTTGTTTCAATTTTCGTATCGCTCAAGTAAGGGAAGAACTTTAACTGTGCTGTGAAGACAATCAGACAATTATATTTTCATTATTTATTTCACAAAGATTTATGTTTTAGGAAACCTATTAGGTATATGATTAACGTATGGAAATGTGCCCCTATATTCTCAAAGCATCTTGTCGTTCACATACTGCACACTCCTGGAGCTGGCAGTGAAAATATTCGTATCTCAAAATAAAAAAGGATCACTTCCAACAAAATACTGAGAGTGTAACATCAGTATATAGTATCAAATTAATAAATTTTTAGACTCATGCAGAAAGACACTTTCTAAAACTTACTTTTGGTAAAAAAATTTTGAGTGAATATAAATTTCCTCCGTTTATAATACAAAAAAAAGTACTATATATTTTGAAGTGGCATAGATACTTCACATCTTTTCTTGTAACACTTAAAATCTATACGTCAGTGAAACAGCATTAATTTCGATTAATTATATTTGAGACAAAATTTTAAATAATTATAGTGCTGAATTCTTAGAAAATTTTTTCGTAAAATTTAATTTCTCTCTAAGGATTCATAACCATATTGTCACTAAGCAAAACATTCTATAGACCAGGGATGGCCAAGACGTTGACCGCGGTCGACTGGTCGACCGCGAAGATATTTTTGGTAGTCCGCGCTACCATTCCGTTAGTGATATCGGATATTGACAATTTAATTTATGACTTATGTCATGGAATTAATGAATTATTCAAAATAAAAAATTACTACAATTTTTGTTTTAAAAGCTAAAACAAACTGTGCAAAGTAAGGCACTGAATTTTTTGTTTTACAGTGTAATTAAATCGAAACAATTTGACAAAGTAGGATGCTTAGATTATATCCAGTAGCCGGCGCATGATAGAGACGCGCCGCATCGTCTAGTCTACCCGTCACTTCTGGCCGTTTAGTTTCACTTCTAAATTAATCGTCTTATGTGGCAGGTCGCTCGCTTCCTACCGCACTGATACGAATTTGTTTCAAAACTGTTGACTGCTCGAATTGTTGTTCAAAACTGTTAAATTTGTTTTTCAACAACCCGTCCAAAATGACTCAGCCAGACACCAGTGCAAAGAGAAGTAAAACATACCATTATCACAATGAGTGGGAAGATGATTTCTTTTTTGTTATGATGAAGGAGAATGTGTTTGTCTCATATGTAACTCAAGTGTGGCATTATACCAAAAAAAGCAAACGTCAAAAGACATTTTAAAACCATGCACTTAAAATACGCTACAGACTTTAAAATCGGCAGTGAACTTCGAAAAGTTGAAGTGCATGAATTAAAGTCGAATTTATATTTACAGCAACCGGTATTTACGAAACCAGGCACCAAAGGTAAAGCAGTAACATTGGCGTAGTTTAAAATTACAAAAATTATGATAAAGCGAAAAAAAACATTCGAAGATGGAGAATTGATAAAAGAAGCTTTCATTAAAGCGGGAGAAGTGCTTTTCCACTATTTTAAAAACAAATCTGAAATAATATCGTCAATAAATAATATTTCTTTGTCGCGTTACACTGTCATGGGACGGACTGAAGTTATGAATAATAATTTGGAAAATTTATTAAATGACAATTTAAAAGCTTGTAAGTTCCTATCACTTCAATTTGATGAATCCACAGATATTAGTGACATTGCACAGTTATGCCTTTTTGTGAGAATGGTTTTCGAAGATATGACTTCAAAAGAAGAATTATTAACTATAATTCCATTGAAAAGAAAAACGAGGGGACAAGATATCTACAATTCATTTAAAAACTTTATTGATAAGACAGGATTTCCAATATAAAAATTTGTCTCTATAACAACAAATGGAGCTCCAGCAATGGTCGAGAATCAAACTGGTTTTATTGCCTTATGCAGTAATGATGAGGAAATTCCCAGTTTTACCAGCTATCATTGTATCATCCATCAACAGGTATTGTGTTAAAAAAATACTCAAATATAATGATATAATGCAAATTGCTTTTAAAATCGTCAATTCAATTCGTTCAAGAAGTCTTCAAAGACGACAATTTCGTGCGCTTTTGGAAGAAACTGAATCAGAGTACAGAGATCTCTAACTGCACACAGACGTGAGGTGGCTAAGCCGTGGTGCTTTTTTAAAAAGATTTCGTATTCTGTTACCAGAAATAAGAAATTTTCTACAAATAAAAGGAGAGCACATTACTGAATTGGAAGATGGGAAATGGCTCATGAAACTAGCTTTTCTCTGCGATATCACTGCAAAACTTAATGACTTAAACCTAAATCTAAAAGGAAAGAATAAATCTTTAACAGTCATGATGAGTGCAATTAAAACTTTCAAAGAAACAATAAAAAGGTATGCTTCTCAATTAAGAAAACATGAATTAAGAAACTTCAAAAACATGGAGGAAGAGTGCATCCATAATCCAAACCGAGACTTCGAAGATTTCGCTTAATACTTACCTGTTTTGTTTGAAGAATTTGAAAGAAGATTCACTGACTTATTTAGGTTGGAAGAAATACTCAATTTTAGGATATTTCCATTTAATGAAAATGTCAACATTGATGGAGTATCTGGAAAAAATTGGATAATTAATAGATACCACTTCAGTCACGGTCGAGGAAGAAATTATTAAATTAAGATGCGAAATATTTCTTAAATCCAGAGCATCTAGTGATTCTGATTTTTGGAAATTAATTTCTGAGGAAATGTTTGCAAATATTTACAAATTGATTTTATATTTTAAATCAAACTTTGGATCGACGTATCTTTGCGAATCTGCTTTTTCAACCATGAACGCCATAAAAACTAAACATCGGTCGCGTTTAACAGATGAACATATAATTTCGTGTTTATGCATTGCAATAAGTTCGTATCAGCCACAATATGATAAACTTGTAGCAGATATACAGTGTGAAATTTCATCTAAACAAAGTGAATTGGATGGTCAATTTTTATGTATATGAATACTTTAATTATTTTAGTCAGTAAATTTTTATTTTGTAAATACTAAAATTTTTTTTCTAGAAAAATTAAATAATATACCATTTTTTCTGCTACTGAAAATAAATACATAAACATATACGTTATTTCTGCCATTGGTAGACCACCTTCGATTTTTTAAATGTGGAGTAGACCGTGGATCCGAAAAGTTTGGCCATCCCTGCTATAGACTATCAACCATAAAGTTATTAAAATTTTATATGTAATATATATATATGAATTTATTTTGATGTGTTAAATATATTAAATATAAAAATAAATTCATAAAAAGCAAATAATGATAACTAATTTTTTTTAAGTTTTTCGGTAATAGTTTCCGAAGATTTTTTTGAAGTTTAATAATCAAACCGTTAGACAATCTCTGCTTTAAGTGCAGAGAAATATTTTATACTAATTTTTTTTCCGATAATTTTTTGGATCCCTTACTAATAATAAAAAGATACACTAGTTTATAACATAAATTCTACAATTAATTCTGTTACACAAAATAGCCTATTAATCAATATTTAGAAAAACATTAAATAAAAATGTTAAAGTGTTAATTATACATTAACATTTTTACTTACTATTTTATATAATAAGGCTTCGTGTTCAATGTATACTAACAATATACAAGCATTAGCCAATGAATTAGAAAATGATCAATATTTTATTAGACCACATTCGGCACGTACTTGGGTGATTATCGAATCTATTTGCTTCTGAGTGCATTTATGGCCAAAGAATAATATGTGTTAACTATGCAGCAGTTTTTTAAGTCCTGTAAAATAGATGAAAGAGGAGAGTATTGTCGGATGCGTCATTCTATCATAAGTCTCATTTTTAAAGGATTAAAATCAGAGCCTTGCGGTAGCCATTGAAGGTGATGGAAGTAGGACTGATGTTCATCGAAATAATTTTGATTACTTCTGGTACGATGTATTTTGCATTACCACCCATGAAATATCTGTCACCTTCATAGTACTGCACGGAGCACTTAATCTGCCAGTAAATCTTGGCATATCATTGCTTTTTGTTTATACTCTCGAGAATTACCAGGGTACCATTTCCATGTCATCATCCCCCATCTTTCGCTGTTCAATTGGGCTAGTATCAAACATAGGTTCTTACACTCTAAAGCAGGATGTTCATTCAGCCTTACGGTTACAGATACGTGCTGCCCTTTGGCTTGACACAAACCCACACAGCACATGTACATCTATTGAACGTCTACAGGACGTCATTTGGATGATCCACTGGGGTTCAGTAGACATCCACTAAACCTCCATAAATGATCCAGTAGACCATTCCCTGACTATCCAGAAGAAGAACATTGAAAGTCTAATAGACGTTCACTGACAACTACTGGTGGATGTGTTATGAATATGATGTAACATTAAATTAGTAGTTACGCCATCATTCTGACATGATAGAAAGAGCATGAGCTTCCAACCATTTACGAGTATTTTTTATGAATGGCTGTTTCCTTTGCTGTCAAATGCTTTGCAACTTTAAATTTCATATTCACCTGCAATAACTAAATATTTATTTAAATTTGTTTGAAAAAATCAGTTTTAATTTGTTGGCTTTAATTTTATAAAGTATATAATTTAACTTTACAAAGATAAATTATACTAAGCTTTCTTATAAAAGTAGATAACTCATTTGTTATTGTCTTGTGTCAGCTAGGCTGGCAATATGAAGTGCGCTGCTCCTCTTTTCAAACTCAGTCCTAACTTGGTGCAGAATCCGACACATGCTACACAGTCTTCAGTACACACACTACGGGTACCAGTTTACAGGGTAAGAAACCACTCAAAACCCATTTATTCATAAAAAGGACAAAGACAAGACAGAGAAAGAAAGAAAAAGCACCACCACGCCCGAGCCGGGATTCGAGCCCTTGACCTCTCCAAAATTTTCAGATTAATTTTATTTAAATTTCACTTCATCTTAAAGAAATATTAATAATTATAATAGTTTCCAACATAAAATACTTTCATTAAGTATTAAATAAAATTCACTAATCTTCTACCATTATTTATTTTCTTATAATTAAAAGTATAACTGTAAATTCCTAACCTATTACTTATTAACATAGAATAAAAGAATTATTTCTTATTTATTCTATCGTCATGAACTTGCAATAAAATTTTAACATGTAATGATTAACATGGAATAAAAAAATTCATTTATACACTGTCTAACGATAAGTATTTGGACACCTGTATTAGAAAAGAAAAACTAACTTTATTAAAAAAAAAAATAGTTGATAGAGCTTCCACGAGGGGCAATAACATCGTGAACCCTCCGGAGTATACTTTTCAGGCGTCTTTGTATTACAGCTAGTGGTATTGTCCTCCACTCGGCTTGGAGTAGAGTACTAGTTTCTTCACCGATTTTGGACGGGTAGTGCACCCCTTAATTCGGATCCAACTCGTCACAGAGATTCTCGGTAGGGTTCAGGTCTAGGCTCTGGGCAGGCCAATCCATTCAATGAACTCCTTTGGCACCATTCCAAGCCTTGGTTAACCTCGAAGCATGACAACTGGCATTATCGTCCTGAATGAAACAGCGGTCCAACCCGTAAAACCGTCACAATATAGGAAGCACATTGTCATCCAAAATGGTGCAGCAAGCATCGGCATTGAGTTTACCATGAATGGGAACCAAGGGTCCAAGTCCATATCAGGAGAAACACCCTAAGGCCTTAATTCCACCTCCGCCTAACTTGACTGTTAGCACAATGCATTCTGGCAGGAGATGTTCTCCAGGCAGACTCCAGACCCAAACCTTGCCATCCGAGCGTTAAAGAGTGAACCTTGATTCGTCGCTCCAAAGAACCCGTTTCCACTGATCTACGATCCTATTTCGATGTGCTTTGCACCACATTAACTGAGAAGCTTGATTGGACTTTACGATGATCAATAGTTTATGGGTGTCAGCATGACCATGAAAACCAAGTAGACATGCTTCCTTACGAATGGTATTCATGGAAACAATACTCGCGAATGTCTGTTGAAGCTCCTCGCGGATGAGGGCCATCTGCTGGGTGCGGCTTTTCCGAATTTCTCTGGACAGCACTCGTCGATCTCTATCTCCTAGTTTCGTTGGTCTGCCAACTCGGGGATCATTCTGACAATCACCTCTCACTGTCCATTTCTTAATCACATAGGTCACTGTCAATTTTATGTACTTCAGATCGCAAGATATGTCCCTTAAGGATCGGCCACATTTGTGATACCCGATAATTATAACTTTCTCGAAATCAGAGAGTTTCAAACTAAGTGGCATCTTGCATACGACTAATGCCGATGCTGTTTCCTACACGATATATACCGGCGGAGGTCGTGACGTAACTAATAACAGCTAATATCGTCATTTGCATAGGTGTCCAAATACTTATTGGCAGACAATGTATTATTGTCATGAAATTACTACAAAACTCTAACATTAACATGGAATAAAAAAAAATTTAATTTCATGTATACTATTGAGATGAAATTACAAAATTTTAACACAGAAATGTTAACATACACTGCTGGCCACCCAAATTGCTAAACCTAGAAAGACAAGAGATGTCACAACAAAATTTATTTTGTAGGTAACATTTTGACCAAGTATCAAATGATTAAAATTATAGACTTCTTTAAATTGTGGTTCCTTACAAAATCAGTAGCCAGAGAAGGCTCCATTGTTGGCTATCACCGCTGCCACACTCCTCTCCATTGATTCAAAGAGACTTTGGATGTGTTCTTGGGTTACAGCAGATCAAGCACATGTTGATAAAGAAGATCAAGTGTGGCAGCTGGGAATATAATCTGATTCATCCCTGAACCACCTGTTTTTTTATTGGTGAAAGATCCGGAGAGCGAGCCGGCAAGGGAAGTAATTCAATCTAGCGATTGACGAAGAACCTTTGGACGATGTGTACCGCGTGTAGTCACGGATTATCCTGTTGAAATATGTTTGTGGGCAAGCCCAGAAGGTAAGGAAAGACAACTGGCTCCAACATCTCGGAGATGTAGCGCTGTCTGTTTAAAGTACAGGCAATGTGAATTAGAGAATGCAAGAGTGATATCCAGTACCGCCCCATACTAGCACAGAACCAGTGTGGAAATGCATCCTCTTTCAGCTGTTCTGCATCCTCTTTCCCCGGTGTCTCCAGACTCGCATGTGACCATCGTGATGTTACAGTCAGAAGCATGACTCGTCAGTAAAGAAAATTTCATTCCGTTCTGCCTTCCACATCCTTCTTTCATCGCACCATTGCCTTTGGAGATGTCTTGGTTCTACATCAAGGGTAGACGATGTAATTGACGTCTTGCCGACAGACCACTTTGCTGTAAGCGGCGTCGAACGGAATCAAAAATTAATCGCGGTTTCCTACGAGACATAATTGATAGTTTTTTAAAAAAAAAACCACAAGAAAAACACAATTGCTGGACTTGAAATTTCTAAGCCTTAAATAGCGTTTTGAAGTGGCACGCACCACGGGAGCGCGTGATGTGCATCTGCGCTGAAATTCTAATCATTTGCATATTTCGCCTCTGCTAATGCATTTTGTAAACTTCATGTTGTTTGCATGCTTCCTTCAGGGTATTGCATTATTAAGATAGATGCAAAACGAGAAACCTTGTTCTAAAATATTCTTTCGGAAAATTATTCGACATTCGTAGAATAATTTACTTCACTGCAGATGTTTTAAAAAAAATTTTACCCCAGAAAAAAATCAATGTTGTGTTAGCTACGTGTATCATCTAAATAAATTTCTTACTGGAATTTCTTCTACACGTAACCATGTCAGGACGTTTTTAAATAAAAAACTGCAATTCAGTAACAAATAACAAATTTTTTTATTCAATATGGCGACGCTTCTCCATTCTATGACCGACTCGCTCGGTCCACGTACATCAACTGTCTCGTTTTTTTTGTACTCGGTCCACGTACATCAACTGTCTCGTTTTTTTTTTTTGTAATCGCCCTCTAGTGGCGATTTTACATTTCTCACATTCGCCCTCTAGTGGCGATTTTACATTTCTTACATTCGGCCAGACTGACCTTACAATTGTCCTCAATTGGTAATTTAAAATTTAAACTTATTTACTAATAATACAAATTTCTTTAACATAAGCAATAAAACGTAACTAAACAACATAATGAGAGAGATATAAAACAGTTAATACCAGATTAATTCAAGTTAATAACTATATTGACATTAGAGAAATGATCATTATTTTTCATTTACATAAACAAATATTATATTATCATTAACAATAAATTTACATTTTCCACTAAAGTAGAAAAATTATCATATAAAGTTTTTTAAAAAAATATGTGTTAAACGTATATAATAATACCAACTAATTTTTACTATTAATAAACATTCTGAATACGTACAAAATAATAATAATACAATCTTATTTTTCATTTGTAATTCTTAATTAATACAATTCTTAATTCCAACACAATTTTTTTTTTTTTTTGACAGATGTTTACAATAAAATAAATGAACTCAAAAACATAATAACGTATTCACAAAACAAATTTTAACCAGCTTTCACACACATACTATTTGATAAATTTTTCAGTATACAATAAATCATCTTTGAATTTATTTTTAAAGTGAATAGTCTATTATAGAGTTCATTGTCCTTTAATTTCGAAGTTTAAAAAAAATAAAAATTGGAATGATCTTACCATTTAGGATTCCTCATTCACCTTTAGTCCTTACGTGTAGATCTATATGGATTGCGTCTAGGACTGTTTAGAGAATAATTGTCATCACTATCGGCACTATCGACATCACTGTCTTCATCCGAATCCGGTTCATTTATCCATGGTTTCAGTTGACTAATATGAGCTGTTGTTACGTAGAAGTGGCCTTTTCTTTTTTCTTCCAGCTGAGTCACTCGGTAGATATCGTTCGGCAATACCTCGGTAACAATAAGGGGGCCTCGATATTTAAATTGTGTCTTCGTAGGTTGGCCTGTAGATTGCGGAGATCTTTTCATCACGACAATCTCTCCTCGTTCAAACGTCATAGCTCTACATCTCTTTTTATCGTAATACTGCTTCATTTTTTGTTGACTTTCTTCAATTTGTCTTCGAGATTCTTCCTGCAGTATAGATGGATCTTTCCAAATCTGAGCTTCTTCATCGGCTAACTTTCTCAAAATTCCATCATTGAATCGTGGAGAATAACCATGGAGCATTTCAAATGGTGTCTTGTTTGTTGATTTGTTGACAAAATTGTTCAAGTTTCTCTCAACTTCTTGTATTTTAGCATCCCAATCTTTATGATCTTGATTTTCCATACCCGTTGTTATGGTAGACAATATGGTTCTATTAACTCTTTCAACCATACCATTTGCACAGGGTCGCTTTGTACAATTGAGTGTATGATGAATTCCATTTTCAGTACAATATTGTTGAAACAGATGTGAAGTGAAACAAGTTCCTCGGTCCGTAATTATTTTCTCAGGTAGACCATAAGTATTTACAAACGTTTTCAGAGCCTTCAGCACATGTGACGTAGATGTACTCTTCACTGGAGTCAATTGGACAAATCTTGTGAAATTATCTATCATGACCAAAAGTTCTTCGTTACCTTTAGAACTCTTAACAAAAGGTCCCAAATGATCCATATGTATAATTGCAAAAGGTCTTTGGCCAGGTTTAATTGGATTCAACAAACCATGTTGTTTTCCTGCCGGCGTTTTGTTCATTAAACATTCAAAGCATTTCGAAATGTGTCTTCGTACATAACGTTTCATGTAAGGAAACCAATACAATTCTTTTATCTTATTTACAGTTCTATCAGCAGAAAAATGTCCCATAAGATCATGAAATTTAATAACTGTACTTTTCCTCATATTCTTTGGTATAACATAGAGAAATTTTTCTTTTCCGTTTTCATTTATGAATCTAAATAATCTGTTTCTTTTGAAGACGTAATTTCTTATAAGCTGTTTTTCTTCTTTTGTTCTATCCTGGTCTTTTTTCTTAAATATTTCTATCAATTTTCGTATTTCTGGATCGGCTTGTTGTATCATTAATATTTGCTCATCTTCAGTTACATTGCAAAAATTATTAAATGGAATAATGTATTCAGATTTTAAATTCCAATTTTGCGAAATATCGGTTACACTATTCAGACATTGGTTTTCTTTTAACTTAATGTCACAAGAGCCATTATTCATAATAGGAATCATCGTTTTACCATTTCTAATTTCAAAAACAGAATCGAAATTTATTTCTTTTCCTTCTAACAGTACAAGACCGTTTTTCATATCTTCCGTTTTCGCCTGAATAAAATGTACGCAATTTTTTTCTAGTACAAGAGGTTCTTCTGTTTTTAACTTTATTTGTTGATGTTTTGATTCAACTTCCACTTGAGAAAACGGCATACTATTCGAATACCAGAAGTGCAATTTAGAGCCAATTCGGGCGAACGCAATTTCTGTTTTGTCTAAAAAGTCTCTTCCTACAATTAGGTCAAACGCCATAGTATCATCATTCACAATAAATATTTCAAGTGTTGCGCTGACGTCGTCAATTTCTAATTCCACTTGACTTTTCCCAAGAGTGAAAGCAGATGCTGCAGTAGAGCCAAATCCAAACAATTTTCTCCTTAATGGAATTATATTTAATTTTAATTTAACTGCAACTGATTTCTTAATTAAAGAAATGCTCGATCCCGTATCTATTAAACTATTTATCGAATTCTCAGAATTATTTATTTTTGCGTTTTTCATATAAGTATTTAATGGGGATAGATTTTCAACGTTCACAGTCAAACTGTTTTTATCTTTGTTTTTCAAACAATATCGTTGGGTATGTCCAGTTTCACCACATTCTCTACAAATTAAACTTTTTCTTTCTTTTGGACAATCTTTAGAAATATGTCCATAATCATTACAGTTAAAACATTTAATGCTACTTTTATCACTGCGAGAGTTAAAATTACTGTTTCGTTTTTCTTTCGAATAAAAACACTCATTTTTCGGATACCTTTTAAACTCGCGGTTTTCTCTTAATTCGCCTTTGAAATTTTCATTTTTACACCGCTCATTAAATTTATTTACACTATTATCAAAATAAGATCTTTTCTCAATAAATTTCGGGTTTTTGTTTTCAACACAAGACTTTATTCCGACTCTAACATTCTCATATGAATCTAATTTTTCACTTAATTTTTCTGGGTTAGTGAAGTTAGTCCATTCATCTATAAAGTGATTACGAATTGTGGAAGAAACGCTTTTCTTTAATTGTTCCGTAATAATTAAGTCTTTAAGTTCCTCAAAGTTTCTAATTTTAAGACCATCTAACCACTCATTAAAATAATTTCGTAACTCATAAGTAAAATCTTTAAATGTACTTTTAATTGTACGTGAATGTTCATAAAATTTCTGACGAAATCGTTCTGCACTTAATTTGAATCTTTTTAATAAAAGTTCTTTGATGTAATAGTAATCATTTGCCTTATCGTCCGGTTCACGGGCAATACACTGAATTATTTCGTATGGTAAAAGTCCTAGAAGATGAAAAACCCAATGAGCTTCATCTAAACCTATTCGCCGTGCTTGCCTTTCAAATAATATAAGATAAAAACTTATATCGCCTTCATTCACATCATATTTTTGCATAAGCTGTTGCAAACTGCAAGAATCACGTCTTTCTGAATTCGAATTATTTGCATTTCCTAATGCATTTTCATTTTGCAAACGTAATTTTTCTAGCTCAAACTGGCGAGCTGCATTTTCTATCTCAGAAATTCGAGCTGCCTCTTCATCCTGTTTTCTATATTCTATAATTCCATCAAATAAAACTTTAACAAATTCTTCCTCGTAATTTTTTGAATTAATAATTATATTCTTTAATTCTATTATTTTACAATCTTGGGGAACGTTTTCTCCCAATTCAGTAGCTAAAGTAATTAAATCTATCTTCTTTCCTTTCGCCAGAAACGAAGCCATGTTAAACAAAGCAGAAATCTAAAGCGTAAATAAAATAAGATCACTCACTGGATTACAGTTGTGTTTTTATCCAATGTTGATGTAACTCGTTGTAGCTTCAATAATCTTTCACCATAAATTCTTGATTATTTCACTCAGAATTAATCCTTATATCCATGAATTCAATAAAGATGGAGCGTATTCCATATTATAATTCACAGCAACATGAATCCGTATCGAAAACGAAAAACCAACGTAAAAACTCTCAAAAAAGGTAAACATAATCCCGCTTCTGAAATGTTAGCTACGTGTATCATCTAAATAAATTTCTTACTGGAATTTCTTCTACACGTAACCATGTCAGGACGTTTTTAAATAAAAAACTGCAATTCAGTAACAAATAACAAAATTTTTTATTCAATATGGCGACGCTTCTCCATTCTATGACCGACTCGCTCGGTCCACGTACATCAACTGTCTCGTTTTTTTTTGTACTCGGTCCACGTACATCAACTGTCTCGTTTTTTTTTTTGTAATCGCCCTCTAGTGGCGATTTTACATTTCTCACATTCGCCCTCTAGTGGCGATTTAACATTTCTTACAGTTGCATGTTAATTATAAATCCAATTTTAAACTATTTTTACAAATAATATATTTATAATATTTCACTTTGCTAAATCTTGCAAGTTACGATAACTTAAGATAAATATTTAGATTACATCGACAACGAATGTTCAATGCACATCGATTTTTAATCTACATACAACCATGAATTAAAGTCCATAAGGTGACATTTAATGAGACGTTTACGAAGTTTGACTTTGATTACGCCATCAAAATAATTTTTACAAATGGATTTCAAAAAACAAAACTTTTTTATTTACGAATAAATGATTAAACATTTTCCCAACCTGCCCCATTAATATTTATTTTTTGAGCCCAATTAAAGCAAAATAAAGTAAAATATAATCTAATTCCATTTATATTAGCTCATTAAAACATGTTTTATAATTAAAGAAAAATTCTGTTTTACAGTAAAGGTATACTTTGCAAACCCTTTTTATTCA
>JAPDSC010143702.1:80303-112617 GCA_026290005.1 Latrodectus geometricus
AATTCTGTTTTACAGTAAAGGTATACTTTGCAAACCCTTTTTATTCACTTTACAAAATTAAAGAAAATAAATATATATATATGAAATAAAAATAAACAAAATATGACAAATATTAACATAATATAATTAACTTACTATATAAGAAGTAAATGAAATGAACGTATGACATCACTATTTTTACAGAAAATAAAATGTCGATCCAATACTACTGAGAATTTAATTTGAATGTTAACTTGACTCCTATATAATAATTCTTAAGAAAAAAATATTTATGAGGTTTTTTTTACAGAAAAATTAATTTTCAGTGTAGTCACTTGTTATGACGGTGGTCATTTTATCTGAAAGCTGTCAACTGAGCTTTTAGGATTTTTGAGAGAAAATTGCTCTCTGTGAGATATTTAAAAATAGCATAGAAGTAAATTATCTATGTGTAAAAAGTTGAAGCTTATCTGGTTACCAACTTTCTAGTTCATCCTGTAGGTGTTTCATGGGATTGAGATTGTTTATGAGAATGAGATTGAGTTTGATGTGTTAATCAGTCCGATCGCATTCCAATCCTACCCAAAACTCAAAACAACTTTGAAAGTTGTGAAGTTTGAAAGAGCACTGGAATACACCTCGCACTTCTTATGTAAATATTTTATTATATATTAATTGCCGTTCAATAATTCTGCAGCACTTTGTCAAATTTCTTAATAGGTATACATATAGAATCGAATATTTGCTAGAATTCTGGAGCTTTACAAATATCTCTAGTTATCTCTGCTGAGATAACTTGAGACATTCCTACGAAAGTATATTTCTTTGAAATTAAGAACATCATAGGTATTCCTGATTTATCATTTCACTGTCTCGAAACAATGAACTGGCATCTGAATGGTAAATGCCATGACCGTCTGTTCAACATTTCATGGTTTTGAGATGCACTTCAGTGAATATGTATTCAGCAATTTGGACTCTTATTCAAACAATAGTGCTGCTTCGAATTAGTCTTCTGGTAAAAAAAACAATCGTCGACAAACCAACCAAACCATCATTTGAAACCTTCGCAATGCACTCGTGATTGATCACCGTTTGTGTAAAAGAGTAACAATGTTTAATTTGGCAACAAAAACATATTGCCAGAATCAAATGTAACATTCAAGTGAACCCAAAGACTTTACTAAATCTAATGTCTATAAATATGCTTTATATATCGTGTTCGTTCCACTTAATAAGGACTTTTAGAAACGTAATTTATTCCATCATATAAAAGTGGATCAAAGTTAAGTATATTTAAACTTGTGGAAAAATTTTGATATATCTTAAATTTTCTTCTTCACTTCTGTGATAGCATTTATAATTGTTTTCAAAATAAATATAATAAAGGTTTGAGAGAAAATCATTGCAGCATTTAATGTAAATCAAACCGGTATTTGTAAGACGATCTTAAAAAAATTTTCATAAGAGAGTCTTTTTGTGTATAACTGCAAAATAATTTATGTATGAAAAATTATTAACATGAATATTTTAAAATGATAATCGCTGTAAGTGGAAATCCAGCTGTTTTGGTGTAAATGTTTTTTGACTTAAGCAGACCAAGTTTTGGTACTTATTGGAAATCAGTGTAAAAACAAAAATAGATCTACTGACCTTTTATGTATTAGTAAAAGTTTATTAAGAGAATATATATATTTAACATTATTAAAAAATAAACACAGTTACGTCAAATACTTTATGATTATTTGGTGTAACTTTCTTTTCGAATAGCTCATGACAAATAAGGTTTCAAATAGACCTATACAAACTTTTCTTATTTCATATTTAAGATTTTAAAAAGGATAACTTTATTTCTTTGAGGATTACATTATCATTGATCATAAGCTTTCAGTTCAAATGCTACCCATAAATTTTTATGCAATTCAATAATTGTTTCGATCGCGTTAAAGTGTTATATGAAGATTTTCTTTTTATACCAAAACCTATTATAAATTGTCTGGATTAAATTTCAGTTCAGGACTTCCTATATTTTAAAATATATTCCTATACTTTTTCTAGTTTCTCTGATAAATTCAAGGATACTTTTTGTTTTATCCAATGCTGCTAAAACTACAATATTTCACCGTCCATTTTCTGAATTAAAAAAATTGAAATCTTTTCCGTTTCCGCTTAGAGATCATGATCATAGCAAAAAGTCGCAAGATAATCCTAACATTATTATAGAGTATAGTTTTTTTCTTATTTATTGCTAGTATTTGTAATTTTCTCCAATAATCCGAGTCTTTCAAACTGTTTACATAAGCATATACTTAATTTTTATGTAACAGAATGAAAGTCTGAATAAATAATTTTTTGCTTTGTTGACACAGGATTTCTTATAGCTTCATAAGTTCAAAATTATCTTTCAGATTTTGAATTTGTTACAAAACTTAAGACATAGGACATTATATTCAGAGGAACTTTCCAGAAATGGGTCTGGAAAGTATAATCATTTTGAATACTTGAATCAAATTCATATATGATCTTCTATAATGTTTTCTTATGATTGTTCTCCAAATTAAATCCTTATTTTTTCCTTATATGATAGTTTAATTGTTCTTTTTTTTTTTTTTTTTTTTTTTTGCTCACTTTAACTTGTAACTCTACCACAAATTTATATAAATCTATAATTCTAAGAGATTTTTAAAAAAATGAAACTTTTCCGTAATGAAAACAATACCAAAATATATTAGCTTTTAGTGTGTATCTGTATACAAAGTGTTGGATAGAACTATAATTTCACCTGCTTTTAGCTAATTAATTAAATAATTTAATATGGGACAATGTTTTGATGAGGGAAATATAAAAAATTCAGCCATATAATAAGGGGAGCGCGTATCAAAAATATATTTTAAAGTACATATAAAATTTTTTATTCATAAACAAAACAAACTCTTGCTTAAATTCTATCTGTTATCTATATAATGAAGCCGCACATGTTCTACGCATTGCTCTGGGATTACACAATGAAGATCGTAGATAATTTGGTCATATTCATGAGACAAAAAGGGAAAAATCAGAAAAACTTCTATGTACCAAGCCTGACAGATGTACACAAATTGTTAAAAGCAACAAAAAGAGAGTTCCTTCTTTTTCAATGTTAAAAATGTCGTTTGTTCACTTGTGGCCGAGATCGAGCCAGGGAACTTTTACTTCAAAGAGAGCTTATTATCACTAAATTACAGTGATTCCTTGGAGACAATATTTATCACCATCTGATGGATAATCTAATAACTGAAGGTCATTTAAAGCATATGAAATCTAAAGCATTTTGTCTTACGAGAAGTTTTTTTTATAGACAGTAGGACGTATTCACAAACGCAAGAGAATAAAAATGGAAAATTTTCAAAAGGACTTGCCATGACAAATGAGCTTACAAATACAGCAAGCAAAAAGGCAACAGCCATAACTTACTGTTCTACGATCTGGATTGCAAAAATTTCATTCGCAAGAAGAAATTTTCTGTTCTGGTCTTAATTGTAATAGGTAACTGTAAAGGAAAATCTTTTCTATTAGAGATCTCTTTAGTAATTTTTCTATTGTATTCTTGTTGAATCTAAATATATACTGTTTTCTGGTAGACAAAAGATAAAGAATCTTCAGCATAGGACACATTTTTTGGACACATATATTTTCATAATAACAATTGAAATAACATCATTTGTCAATAACAACATTTTTTGAGAAACAAATTTACTTAATGGCAAAAGACAGTGAAAATGTATTTATAAAGACAGCTGTCAAATTTGCTTGAATTTCTGTGTCATCAATTTCTTTACGATGCACTGGATTAATTACGTGAAATATTATTTCATGCTTCAAACCTTAAGGGAAATATTATTTCATGTTTTCTATATTCATTAACATTTTTAAATAAATTTAATGAATTACTATTTGTTTAAAAATGTAATTCATTTTTAAACAAATATTTAATACATGAAATTCATGAATTAGCGTTAGTATTGATGAACTCGAATTTTCAAAGTGAACGCGCAATATTAAAGCCAGCTGAAATGACAAAACAATTTTACTGTTTAATATATACTCTAGGACAACATTCAAGAGGCTTAAAGGCCCTTAGTTTTGAATGTCGACAAGAATTGAGAATAAGACAAAATGCTCCTATCCCGTTATTTCCACTAAAATTCAGGGCCCTAGCTTCAATTACAGATATTACTGATTGACAGGATCAGTGACATGTCTTGTTTGACACGCATTTTTCCCAACCAATTGTCAATAAACTTACCTCTTAAGACAAAATACTTTCCCTATAAAAAAGAATAAATTTATTAAATAATTTAAAATTTATATACGTAATTTAAATTATAGTTTAAATAAATCTAAACCTGAAAATTTTTAAAGATAATAACTAAAAAATAAAGGAAATTAGATGTTTTGAACTGGTAGATAGAAATTTTCTTCCGTTCTTTAATTAAATAAATATTTTCTCAATTTAATTTTTGACACATTTGCGAAGAGAATGTGTATCAGAAAATAAAAAATATTTTATTCATTAATATCCTAGAACAGACTGTTGATATTTCTAGAACAGAAATATTAACAGTCTTTTCACATTGCTATTTAAAATTAAAATTTACTTCAATAATGATGTAGATATAAGTGTTTTATTTATTCAGCAAAAATTTTTAATAAGATCAAAAACCATAAATTACTTATGTTCGTTTTCTTATATTTGCATAATGTGATTTAGTTAAACAAAATAATACGTAATTTTAGTTAACACAATTATTAAATATTTTTTATATTCACGCAATCATTCCATTATGTATATATATTTATATAAAGTAACTAATTGAGTGAATTATTCATATCGAACAAAAATGTATTCAAATACTACTCTACTACTGAATAAATTTCTTTAACAAAAAATATGCTATAAATAGTTAAAAGTTATAATTAATTTAAATATCAATTTTTAACTTTTAAAAGCTGTAGGGTTTTGAATTAAAAAAGAAGAACGAAGTATTCTGGATAATGTAATCCTATTACATTTTAAATAATTGAATAAATATGATTTTTCTGCATAAATTATGATTTCAAAGACTCGCCATTATTGAAGGTATTGAGTTTTAAAATAATTATTTAATATTAAATTAATGATTATCAATCAAGTCAAGTTACCTTTCGATTGATAGCAACGTAAAAACACATTAAAAAAACATTACAAATACAAAAACATTAAGAAAATTATATTATTTGTCATAAAAAATGGTATAAAATCTTTTTGTGTCAGGGCATATATATAATCGAGAGATCTGCTTTAGAATAACCAGAGCAAGAGTTGCACGAGACATCTCATAGCCGATCAGTGAGAAAACTGAAGCTTTAGACAGTTTTTCATACATGCATTTCATATTATTTTTCGATACCACAGTTCTTGGACACAATAAAAGTGCTGTAGAAATCTTTCTATAGCTAACAGGATTTCTAAATGTTGTTTGAAATTCATGTTAGCTATAGAGAGCTCTGGGGGGAGAAATTAAAGGATTGTTTGTGACACTAATCTCATCATCTTTCATGTTTGAGCATTCTAAAACTCCATTTATACCGTTTCAGATATGCTTTGTTTGGTCTCCCTAGCAGGTCCATTTTTGCAGATGGTGAATTGAGATGCGGCTCTTGGTTAATATCCAGATACAACCATAATTACTTTCATTCATGATGGATTCCAATCTCATGTTAATGGTCATTAGTTCGCTTCAGAAAACCGAAAAGAACTCAGGGTTACGTTGTCTAAGAGGGAATTTGTTATAAGGAATCTCGATGAAAACTCCACTGCCAGTTCGATTATTTATTTTGCTACCATTGGTGTAGATTCTTATGTCATTTGGAGGTATATTATTAATGGTTTTCAAGGCCAGTTGGAAGCAAGTCTCCGGAACATATCCTGGACTGTATGAATATTCTATGCGATGATACTTTCACTTCCCCCCGCCTTGTCATGGATTTCCTTCTCGTCAACGGATTCTTTGATTTGATCTGACTCCGTCAGACCTCTTGGTGATAAACAAGAATAACAACAAAGGCATTAGGAATTCAGTATACTGACATTACAGAACGTATTGCAGTAAACATTAACATAAGAGGCAATATAAAAAGTTCTACTTTTATTAAAATTTTCAACAATAAGATAGTCTTGTATCATAAATTCTAAATCATTTATTTGTAGTAGTATTATAAACATGTAAAATACGGTTCCATTCTGACAATTTCTTCTCGACAATGCATAATTCAGAAAAAGCAATGCAACAAAAGTATTACTTTGTTTACATTTTATTATGTACGTTTTAAATTATAGTTTTTATAGTTTTGTTTTGTTTTTGTGTGTGTGTGTGTGTGTGTGTGTGTGTGTGTGTGTGTGTGTGTGTGTGTGTGTGTGTGTGTGTGTGTGTGTGTGTGTGTGTGTGTGTGTGTGTGTGTTTTTTTTATTATTATTATTATTATTGCGTTTGTCATTGTTGTAAAATAGGCTTTAATCAACTTTTCAGAATCAATTATATGCAAAACATTTTTTTTCACTGAAAAACTGTCATTAAATGGAATTGTTCCCTTAAAAAATATCATTATTTTCGTAGTTGCGCAACTTTTTTTTAACATACATTAGTTATCATAGCAACACTTTTTGTTGTTTCCATATATTAAAAGTACAAAGTATAGTGAAATAGTAAATAAAAACTCTATGCTCATAAAACTTTATTTCAGGTAACAATTTTTTCAGTATCATATTATTGCTTTTAAGCAAAATCATTTAAATTTTCCTTAAATGAATTTCATTTGCTAACAATAATAGCTTGTATTTTTCACGTGAAATAATGAAAGCAACAGTTTCTAATTTAACTTAGCAAAACCACTGACACCTTTCTTTTTCTTATTCTCATATTTTGCAAATTCTCACACATATTGCAGAGAAAAACGTAATAAACTGTAAATAGCAGAGTCTAAGTATCTTGACAAGTAGAGCTACATAACAAAATAACGATGAAAGAAACTTCTTAAAATGCTAAGAAAGCTCTGGAAAATACACTTTCGTAATTGTTAACCTTATTGAAGAGGCATTGTCAGCACATCTGAGTCAATAATCCTTTCTAATATTTCTTACGCTATTAGTTGGAATTTTCTAATGTGCTGCGTTAAAAAGAAAATTTTAGCTAGAAAAAACATTTTATTATTTAACTAGCACAGGTCTCATAAGTGTACTATCTTTAATGGATAAATGGTAAAATTAACTTCATGGATGATACAGAACTAATATTTTCTTTAACCAAGCTTTTGTGTCAACCTGGAGAAAAACAGTTTAAAATCCGGGTATAGTTTCTAATCCTGTGATAAAGCAATTTTATTACGAAATCTACATTTTTTTAACGCTGTCTTAAAATCATAGGAAAGTATCGCTCTTAATGATGAATTTTATCAAATTTAAATTATGTGTTACACATTTATTAGATATTTTGCGATATAAATTTTTTTCATTTGTGTTTCACAAATTAACAACTAAAATTCTTATAAAGTTAACATAAAATAAATTTTTATCTACTGAACATAATTTCTTCGGTGGGGTGCCAAGATACAGCAAAACAAAAAAGAATGCTAAAAATACTTTAGAATTTTATCGCATTATGAGTAAGTGCTTATTTAAGGAGGAAATGAATTGAGGTGAAATTTATCTTTTGTTTAGATGACTTTTAAGCTTAGACGATGCATTTTATTACTGTTATCTTTTCTGAAAGAGATAAGGCTTATTTTTGGTCTTTACTGAAAATATGTTTAATCACAAGGTCATTAGTTCAGAGTTCTTAAGAAATATCTTTCTCTCACGGAATTATCTGATAAATTTTATTAAAATTAATAGCACTTTTGTGTTTATGTGTGTGACACGATCAATCATTTTTTCCCTTAAAATCACTTTGAATGTCGATGGGATCATTTATCATATTTCTACCTCGTGTTGCCAAAAATATTTTATATTAAAGTTTGAATCACAATACTGAAATTTGATTTATTATTTTTCATAATGTATGTAAGATATTCGTGAAAGATTTTAAGTATTTACTTAAAGTTTTTGAAGAATATCTTATAGTTTCATATTGTTCTCTAAAAAGAAAAATTAAGGATGATTTTAAAGAGCTATTGTGTAAAATTTCAAATGTTTTAAAGCATAAAATATGAATCTGCAATAATACTAAAGCTTATCTTAATTTTTAGGAATAAGCAGTTCATCAATTATCATATGTGTTGTTTTCCAGAAATAACCAGACTATCACTTATCTCTGTTATTAGCAGTTATATCTGTGTCATTAGTTTTTTTTTCCGCCTCTTTAAACGAATGACATAATAATCAAGGCAGACTACAATCAGTAAACCATCAGTTACCCTGTGTGTCATTAGGATTTAAGAGAGTTTCAGACACTTAAGATATCACAATAAATTTCTAACCAAATTGTAAAGAATACTTTTAAAATAAATATAGAATAGGAATCATAGCATATTGTGAGTAACAGATACACAATTAAATTTACAATGAAAGTAATTTATGAGTTTTTTGGATTCAAATATTGATGTCCTTCCCTTTATTTTAAATGTTTGTCATACTGTTTGTTTGTTAAGAATGTTTCTTTTGAAATCATTTTTTATTTCATTTATAATTCTTTCAACAGATGATTTAAAATTTTCTGTTACAAAAACTTAATATCAGTAATTTAAATTCTGTTGCTCACAGATACACACGAACATTCACTATTACATTTATTATTAATTCATGAGGGGAAATGGTGTTTGCAAATTGATTCCAATTTTTTTCGATTAACATGAAACCAGATGGCATCATTATTATCCATAGGAATTTTATTCTTTTTTTATTTATGTGAAATACTGAGTTACTTCTAAAAACAAATAAATAAAAAATTAACTTTTTATTTATTTATTCTGCTTTTTTTGTTTATTTTCTTTTATTTATTTAAGACTGAAACAAACAGAAAAGCCAAATATTTCCTTAAGGAAAAAATTTTGTCAAATCAATATAAATAAAAAATATATTAAATGGAAGCCTAAATTTAAATAGAGTTTTTACTTTACGTTGCCAATTATGAAGATAAATCAAAGAATAAATTAAATAGTACGTATAAATTATATTTCTACTTCAATTAACTTCAGCATCCATGCCTTTCCTTTATTTAAAATTAACAGAAAATAACAATTGTTTAATGTATACTTAATATTATGCATCAGTTTTCAAAATTGTTCAGTAAAATTTAGTAAATCACATTTTTTTATTTGGCATCCCAACAAACTTTATAACAAAATAAAATTTTGTGCACAAAATTTCTTGTTTAAATTTTTGTAATTATTAGCCTAATAATACATACTAGTTTATTTATAATTCGTAACTAACTTTAATATTTATAAAAGTTATGCAACCTAAAGAAAAATCAAGATAAATATTTTGATATCAATGATGAAGTATCTAACTGTTAAAGGTCGTTGTAAGATATTTATATGCCCACCGCTCATAACTTCTTGAAGACACATGATTGTATTTACGTGGCGAAAAAGAAGAAACCCAGAAAACTGCCAAGCACTCAACTTATCAGGCGTGCAAGAAAAACTAAGAGCAAAATCCTTCTCTAGTCGTTCAATAGTTGCTACGATCAACCATGAGACCTACCAATCTGAAAAGCATGATCTTACCACTGGTAACAATCAACTTAGTTGTAAGATAGTACATATAAAGTAATACTAGAAACAAATAGTATTTTATTTTACTGACTTGCAAAAGTTATGCACCGAATTAAAAAAAAATTTAGATTGGCTTAAAGTATTAGAAAATTTTAAACATTGGATATATTGACTATGTTACAAAGCTGCTTCGAGCAACATTATATAAAAGAGTCACATTCCCATCAATTTACGTAAATAAGATACATATTAAAACCAACTGGTTTGAAAGAATGTTAATTTGAAAAACGACAGCAATTAATTCATATTAAAATAGTTGAAGTTTAATGGGACATTTATCTGATGAATTGACTCATATATCCATAGGCAGCTTAGAGGCAAGTCAACAACACTTTGACAGATGATTAAATGTCTACCACTTAGTTCTATATCACAGGCTTATTTCTAAATGGTGATTCAACTTCTCGGGAACATACCAAAAGTGTAACCGAATTATCAAATTTACATTAATGCTGTTGATACGATATCTGAAAAAGAGTTACCTCTTCTGTAGATGATAGGTATTTACGACTCAATACTCGTCGCAATATAAGGCCATAAATCCATCACAGCTTAAGCCTTCGCGTATTTCTGCTACAGGAAGAATAGTAAACAGAAAGCTACATAAAAGTGGTTTGTATGCTAGGGGTTTGGCATTATGAGTTCTGCCTGCTACTTGCCACTTGAGAATGAATAATCTGTCCAGTGACGCATTGGACATGTAATCATATAAAGTGGACTGAAAAATGAATGGAGACCTAATTATTTTCTTGAAAAATAAATAAATGACAGAGCAATCCTCTGGTTTGCTTTACAGAATTATTTTCGATTTCTTTATATATAATGAGATTGGTAAACATTAGAGATGTTCCATATGAAATCAGAGGCAGAAATACAAATATAACAGAAAATGCTCTTATCTAAAGGGGTGTATCTTTTAATGATCAAACACACTTGTTTGTGCCAGCAAACTTGTAAGCATGAAACACTTAATGCTCATAGATGACATGTTAAATCCCATTATTTGGGCTAATACTACCTCAAGAAGTGAGACATTGATTTCGTAAATAGTTAATGTTCACTTTTACTCTGATCAACTCATGAAGCAATATCTTAAACATAAATGTATAATCCATATTGCTCAGTCAGCAAGTTTTTTATCTTAATCCAGCTGAGGAAACGTGAGAACTTTTGGGGAGGCTTTTACAAGCCTCCAGCATTTTCTCCATATTAATGTAGGCTTAGATCGGAGTAGGGGTTTTACGATATCAAAAAATATGCATTGCAACCAAAGCAGCTCTTTGATTATGCCATCAACATCGTGAGTCATCTTTGCAAAGCTAAATTGTTGCTAAGAAGAGTTTTATTCATTGCTGAGAACAATCTTTAAATTATTGGATAGATGTTCCTGTTGACATCGTGAAATTAAAATTCGCTCTACAAAACTTTCTTGTGTGTTTAGTTTATAAATGGTTAAATGGTATAATAAATATTTTCTCAAAGTTTAATCCAGTAGCTTACATATTTTTTCATACATATTTTTACATAAGGACCACAATTTTTTACAAGGTAAAAACGTTTGAATGCAATCTGTGTATTGGGAACCTGTTGTATAATTTCTTTATGTAAACACACTATAGGCATTGCTAAGACCATCCATTTTACATAAATGCGTTGAAAAGCCAATCATTTTCATATCACAGTATCTTCATCCTATTGTATAAGTTTCAGGTATGCCGTTTATCATTTTCTTATTAACATTTTGATGGTCAGTAGTATATTAAATTTTGTATATTTTTTAAATGAATATTTGTAGCTTTTCTGATCATAAATATTTTTCAATTTTAAATTCAATCAATTTTTAAAAATATAAATTTTAATATAGTCAAACTATATTTTAATAATTCTAGTGAATATTTCCTGCTATCAAAATAATTTTAGTTCAAAGATTGTTGAGTTTGTACATAAGATTTGGATTATTCCAATGTTTCGAAATCCATTTAAATCGGTCCCAATTTAATTAGTTTAAATGGTAGAAAATTATTGTACAGCGATACAGTAATCCAATAATGTTCACCCACTGATGCCATAAAGCTTATCTGAGTCCTTAGCAAATCCTATGATCATCATTCTTTAGCCCTGAAGAATTTTACTGAAAACTCTTTTTCACTTTCCTCAAATTTTTCCTTAGAATTTCATTACGCACTTTCCATAGAGTTTAAATAAATTGCAAATTAAGAATCTGAAATTTAATGGGATTTTCCACTTAAAAATATACGTCATTAGAATGTACAGCAGTACCTACATTAAGCATTTATTATAATGATTAATTTGCATTCAAAAATATTAAAATATTATTTAATTTCTCTGAGTAAAATTCTTTTATGGATAATATCGAAAGATTAGATAGTTAAATCCGAAATATAAAACAAACTCATAATGAACCAGTCTCACTTTATTATACCTACAAAATTTAGTTTCCTTCATTAAAACTTTGATTTTAAAAAAGATTAAGAGCAAGACAATATCTGAATGGTAATAAAACCAAATGCGCGATAGCCCAGTTAACCATGTGTAAGGAGGATTCCACATCAACCCATCGGAGCTGAGAATGATAGACTTTTATTTCTAAATCCTTACGGAAAAGTTCTCAGTGCCCTGTAAATATTCGAAAAAGTTCACAAGCATCCAAATAATAGTTTAAGTAGTTTGCTTTGCTCTCTCCTTCCGTTTTCGGAAATTAAAGACGTAAAATTTTCAATGAGAACATTTCTTTGTTTCTCAATGTCTATAAGAATTTTGTTTTCTTAATAGACAAAGCTCTCATTATTAAAAATAATAATGCAATTCATTTATAATACTGATTTCGATTTGAATGAAGTGAAATGAGCTTAAAGAGTTTGAACTTAAAAGAGTTTGAGTGAAGGAAAAGTTTAAAAATACGAAATAAAGTGTAAAAATATTTTGCATTAGCTCGAATAGGAATTCGAAATTAAGTGAAAGAGAATTTCTAATGGTATGAAAAAAAATTGTTCATTATGTTTCTATCATCAGTTATCTTTTCTATTATTGTAAAACTTATTTCACGTATGTCGCTGTGAAAGTGTAAACTATACTAAAGAAATTTGTGATTAAAAAAGACTAATTAACAGAGGAATTTTCATAGAAAATCAAAGTAGGTAATTAATGACAGGGTTAAAACTCCTGGAATAAATACAATAAATGAATTGAAGAGACTTCCGTTTTCACAAAAGTCTAATTTACAAACACTTACTATTTTACGAACTAGTGCCTGGTTTTTAACATGGTCCCATAATGTAATAACAAATTTAATTCACATTTACAAAATAGAATTTTGAAAAATTTCTTTTGAAGCTCCTTTTCAACAACTTTCATTTACATTTTTGATCATCTGATTTTTTAGACGTTGTATTTGCTTTTTTTTTTTTATGATTGTGAAACTTGGATCTATGTAGAAAGGCAGAGAAACTTAAGAAATCATACTTGAGATACTGATATTTTACAGTTTCCAACGAGTTCTAAAAATAAGTGCCAAAACATAATTTGATGAAATAGTATGAAAATAATTAAGCAAAATTTGTGAAATGTCTAATTGAAGGAGACAATAAGTATCTATATTATGCAGCACACATTGACTAAATCTAGTAGAGACTTATATTGCTGAAAATATATATTTTCATAGTAATTCATTTGCATTTATATTTTTCCAACTGTCCTTTAACTTTTTAATAATCTAAAATTTCTTTCTAATTATAATCTAAATTTTCATTAGTTAGTTGGTTTAAATTACAACAATTCTGTGCTAAAAAAAATTCAGTGCATTATTATTTACATTAAAACACATTATGTTTTTGCATTAGTGGTAACCGATCATTTTTTTCAAAATTTCAAGAGTAAACAATTTTTAGTGGAGACTTAATTGAGAAAAATGTTGTTCTCATGACCAAGAAGTGTGTAATGGGTTTTATCAAAGCTAACACACATATGCGCCATGTTCACTATAGTGGATTGAAGCATGTGAAAGAAGTTATTGTTGCAATTGACCCACCAAGTTCTTGATGTAGGCTGAAAAAAGCTAGTTCAAGTGTTGAACCTCGTTACTTGATTTTGCTTCAAAAGTGCGAGAAGTGTGGTTAAGTTTAGTGACTTTTCAGTAGACAACACTGAGATGAGGATACAGCTCAATGAATGGTCAGCAAAAAGAGATAGCTGAAACAAACTGCAAACAAATAGACAAATGTTTTTTTTTCTGTTCTAATCACGAATTTATAAGAATGTTACAAGTGCACATGATTTTTTGCATAGTTTTGAATAGTGATGATTGTTAATATTTAACTATTTGTGATTATTGGAAATTGTTAATACCTCGTTCGCACTGCACTTATTAAATCAATTTAAAGTTACATAAAATTTAACTTGAACACCAACATGAAAACAGTGTTTGCACTGCCAAAACCCCTATTACATTAGAGTTGCCGATATTCCAGTGGGAGCATCTCCCATAGACTTAACATTACGTGACGTCAAAGCGCTCGAGTTGCGGCAATTTGCACTCGTCGTCTAATAAAGTTTCAATTTTTTTTTTTTTTTAATTTTAAACAGCTGCTCAGTTGAAATTAGAACATTGTTTTGTTTTCGCCAAGTTTCATGCTAAATAAAAATTATTTGCTTGGCGTTATAAGTTGCCGAAAATCAACAAATTTTTTGTGCTTGCATAAGAAACTCTAGTAACATATACCGTCAATGGTTTTATAAACGGAACAAGTTTTGCCTTCTTTTCGCCAAGCAGAAATAATTACATAAAATGGTTGTTTATTTTCATTACTGTTGTCATAATTCGGTATTAATGAACGACTGTGGAATTTTCAATTTTAAGACGGCAAATTTAGATTTAGAATGGGCATATTAATTTCAATACAAGAGAATTTAACATCTTAAAAATGACTATATTACAACAAATAATTTTTTTACAATTTATTTTGTTTAAATAAGCTAAAAGTATTTCAGAATATTTCTGCAGATATTATACTTAATAGGACATATTTTTCTGTAATAAAAATAGCATGCAAAATTAAAAAAAATTTTTATACCTAATATAATGAAAAAAACTTAGTTTTATAAGATATTAAAACTAGGTTATTTTAAAATACGGTATGTTACTTTATATTATTTTCAATTAACATGACTTAATTAAAATTTTATGCTACTTATAAAAACCTAGGAATTTAAATTTGAAATTGTAAGAAATAACTATTTTATAAAAGATGTACTGCTTTTTGGATTTCCTGATATTTTGAATTTTGATAAATTCTTTCAACTAGAATTCAAAACCCAGTTAATATTTATTCTTTAAATCTGTAAATCACTAAAATATAGTTAAAATATCGAATATAGTCTTCCCGAATTCCATTAAATGGTACACACATGAAATACTTAACTTTTTATCCTCTTCAAGAAGTTCAAAGTTGTTCGTTAAAAATACATATAAATTCAAAAATTTCATTAAGCATCAAAAATTTCATTTGTTTAATAATTAGACATAAATGTTCCGATTGAAATTTTAAAAATGCTTATTAACAATAAAAACCACATTTATGTTTTTCTTTTCACTATATTTTCTAAATCTCCACTACTCAAGCCTCATAACTAGAGCATTCATCAATGTTTCTTATCCATGAATTGCCCAGATTTAGAATCCAGACAAAAGTCTAATGCAAAACAAAAAACAAATAGACATTCGTACTCTGTCAGAAGAGGGAATAATACTATGGATAAAAGATGCATGAAAAATGAAATAGTTGGTAGTATATTAATATAATGTTAACTTTAGGACATGTTTATATTTAAAAAAAATTACAATGAAAGAAAAAATTAAGTAAGTATATACTATAAGTTATAATCAACATCATAAATATTATTAATGACGTTGTTGTCCTCTTATTAAAGAAAGTAGATATAAAAGTAATTTTTATAAATGTTCGTATTAAATTGTACTAAATATTCGTATTAAGTTCTTGATTCTCCGATGAATATTTTAAATGATTTTATTAGTTTAAATGCCTACCTTCGTATTTTTGAATATCATTTTATTAGTTATTTCCTAAATAAATTATATTTTACTATGTACAATTTTTATTCTGGGTGTTTCAATATATTCTGATTTTTTTTTATTATATATACTGAGTGACATTTTATATTTAGTTACAAATTTTAAATTCTTTACAATATGTTATTAAAAAAGTTTAAATAAAATCTTCAATGGAATTAAACATTTTAAAAAAATTTTTATTATCAACTACATAATTTTTAGTGGGAGTGCAATTCTTTTTCTACCATGAAACAATACAAACGCCATCAAAATAGTCACGAAATACATTTGAATTTGTTTGGCAATTGATGTTGCATGAGCTGTTTTTTATTTTTTTTAGGGAGGGGGACTTTACTTAAGTATTACTTTATCGAAGATAAAGTATTACTTTATCTAATTAAGTATTACTTTATCGTAAGTATTACTTTATCGTAAGTATTACTTTATCGATTAAGTATTACTTTATCGAAGATAAAGTATTACTTATATTATAATGTAATACTTTACCTTCGATATCCATCAAATTTTGAATAACTTGTTTCATTTTCTTAATAAATTGTAAAGCTAACAGAAACTGAAATCATTCTTTTATCTCCTTTTAATGGTGGAGTAATATAAATCTGGAATCAAGTGAGCCAAAAATAATTTTTGAAATTTCTTGTTCTAAATGAACGATAACTAAGGATTTATTTTTGTTAATGCAGAACTCTATGATGATAAGGAATCATAATAGAAGTACTAAAGGAAAAGTATTATCAACTGTGATTACATAAGGTAAAATCACTTGACAGGTATACTTACAGCCTCTCAAGTATATTGAGCATAATTTCCCAGAATAAATTTTAATTTGCTTTTGGCCCTAACTTCTACATTACTTATCTTGTCATTGGTCCCAGTATTAGCGTACAAAAACTCTAAATCAGCATTTACTAGGATAAAAAGAGCAATAATGAACTCAATAGTTTGTGGAACTAGAACTAGGCAGAAGCAAGATTTGGGTATAAGCTTTCCATAATCTGATGTAAAATTTTGTCAAAAGATGTGTAAAAAAAACTGTAACAGCAATAAAATCAAGTAATTATAGCGTACAAAGAAAGTAAAACTGATGTATTTTAATTGTGCTACATTTATAAAATATTACATGCATTTATCATGAATTATAAATGAAAATGCTTAATATGTAAACAATAATTGACACATTGATTAGGAAGATTTTAATTATTCATTAGCTTTTATGTTTGATTGGAAAAGAATTTCCATCTATATACAAATATTAAATAAGGATTATACACAAATTAACATCATCTAAATCCTAATTCATGAATACAAGTTAGAAATTAAATAATTTGTGAATATAAATAAAAATTTCTGTGATTTTTATAATTTTACCAACAGAGCAAAAAAATACATCCAAGAGTATTTTAGAACACCCAATAAAATATAATACACAAAAATATTTTATTTGGAATGTTGACACAGTATGAATGAAGCATATGTAACAAACACCAAAGTAAGTAGCAAACATTTTTCATACTTAATACATTTAGCTAAAATATATTATTTAAAAAGTGACCTAAGCGAAAAATAACATTGAAATTTAAGAGTGAAATTGGTTCAAACAAAATAATGAAAACCCATAATGAATGTTCAACTGAATTCTTAATACATGCATTTTAAAGTAAGGAAATTATTAAAACTCCATAAAAATTATATAACTAACATTTTGGAGAAAAAATAAAATAAGATTTCTTACAATAAACAAACTCTTAATTTTTATGAATGTAGTGAGAAATTTCAATGTCAACAAGATTCTATGAGCTGTTTGTATTCCCTCTCTATACTTTTTTCTTCTTTTCAAGCGAAGGCTACATTTTAAACAGTATGAATTAATAAGTTACTTGCTCATCCTCACATATTTGATATATTTGACTCCTATCAAATTAAAAGTACAAGAATTTAACAAATTAAAACATAGTTTGAACTTTGATAGAAAAAATAAAAACTTTTTACAGCTTGAATTACAAGAATTTGTTTCTGATTAGATTCTGATTTTACTGTACAGTTACAAATGTTTTATTTCAAAATAGAAAAAATATCAAATTAATAAGAAACTTATATTTATTTATAATTAAAATGTACACTACTGCCCATTAAAATTGTTACACCAAGAAGGCAACATGCTACAGACGTGAAACTTATACGAAAGGAAGAAGGTGCTGTGATATGCAAATGATTAGCTTTTCAGCGCATGCAGACAAATCAGGCGCCAGTAGCGACACTTATATTGTGTTTAAATGAGGAAATTGTTCAGCCGGTTCCTCATACACAAATTGCATTTGAACGTTGTTGCCTGGTGAAAAGTTGTTGTGATGCCTCGTGTAAAAAGGAGAAATGCGTACCAGCACGTTTCTGAATTTGATAACGGTCGAATTGTAGCGTACTGGGATTGCGGTTTATCTTATCGCAGTATTGCTACTCGCGTCGGTCGAGATCCAATGACTGTTAGCAGAATATGGAATCGATGGATTCAGGAAGGTAATATGGAACGCCATGCGGGATCTCAACGGCCACCAATCTCTAGCAGCCGGGAAGACAGGCATATTATCCGCATGGCCGTAATGGATCGTGCAACCACGTCACGAGCCGTGAGTCAAGAAACGGGGTCGTTTGGAAGACAACAAGTGTCTGCACGAACAGTTCGACGACGTTTGCAGCAGCATGGACTCTCAGCTCGGAGACCATGGCTGCGGCTTCCCTTGACGCTGCGTCATAGACAAGAGCCCTTCAATGGTGTGATCAACGACAAACCTGGGCACATGAATGGCGAGACGTCATCTTTTCAGATGAATCCAGGTTCTGTGTACAGCATCATGATGGTTGCATCCGTGTTTGGCGGCATCGTGGTAAACGCACACTGGCAGTGTGCATTCATCATCGTCATACTGGCCCATCACCTGGCATGATGGTATGGGGTGCCATTGGATACACGTCTCGGTCACCTCTTGTTCTCATTGACGGTGCTTTGAACAGTGCACGTTACATTTCTGGTGTGTTACGACTCGTGGCTCTACCCTTTATTCACGCCCTGCGAAAACCTACGTTTCAGCAGGATAATGCCCGACCGCATGTTGCCGGTATTGTACGGACCTTCCTTGATACGGAACATATTCGGCTGTTGCCCTGGCCAGCACGTTCTCTAGATCTTTCACCAATAGAAATCGTCTGGTCAATGGTTGCCGAGCGACTGGCTCGTCACCAAACGTCAGTCACTACGGTTGATGGACTGTGGCATCGTGTTGAAGCTGCATGAGCATCTGTACCTGTATATGCAATCCAATCTCTGTTTGTCTCAATGCCCAGGCGTATATCTGCTGTTATCACTGCCAGAGGTGGTTGTTCTGGGTACTGATTTCTCAGGATCTATCCAGCCAAATTTTTTGAAAATTTAATCACTTGTTATTTCTAGTATAATATATTTGTCCAATAAATATCATTTTGTTATCTGCATTTCTTCCTGGTGTAGCAATTTTAATGGCCAGTAGTGTATATCGCACGCGTACAGTTAAAATTCCTTTTATAATTGGTATTAGATTTTTATCATAGTACTTAGTTGTAAGCAAATTTACAGTTCTTTATTAAGTTCAAGACATAAATTGTAGATGAAAAAAATTAAAATTTCAAACAATGTGAATACTTTAGATTCAAACAACTAAAATGAATTATAAAAATTTTACAAACATACTTCTAAAGCAAGTTCTATCATAGGTTTATTGAAAACAAAAGATTGTGTGTTTCTCCTCAAAAGCAAAGATTATTATTGCATCAAATGGAGATTTTATTTATAGTGTGCAAGTTAACTGTTTTTTAAATAATAGCATCGCACATCATATATATTGAAACTTAACTAAATTTTATTACAAATTAAAGAAATGCCAAAACGTTGCAAATACAAAATCTCTGAGAGAGAAGCGGTTTCTGAACTCATCCGTTTACATCGTCGGGGGAAACGTGAATTTCTCTGTTATTCCTCGTGCGCTATTATATGGAAGACTTGGTGTTGCCAATGTTCAGGTAGAAAGTGTTTCTAGCTGCTGTTGCCAACTTCCGAGCAGAAGTGTTTCACCACATTACTCCCCCCCCCCCAAGTGCCTTATGCACGAGGAGTTAGAGATATCATGGGTTGAAACGAAATCTTCTGCCGAATCGCGTAGTTTGCACAGGAGGTTCTTCGTTTACAGCAGAGTCTTGAATCACAGGAACAGGCGTCGCTTTCGGAAAATTCGGGTAAGCTTGGATAGCTATGAGAACAGGAACAAAAGATTCAGGGTTTCAGACATTAAAAATACTGGTTTTAGAATGTTGACATTTATAACGGATTCTTTTCCTTTAATGAGGAGAGTGTAAGTTTTATTAAGCCTTTTAAGCACTTGATAAGAACCATCATATGGATGAGTTAACGGAGTTTTTACTGTATCCTGCCTCACAAACACATGAGTGCACGAATCCAAAGCTGGGTGCACGAAATTTTTGGGATTGATATGAGCTGAAATGGGCACTGGTGCAAAATTTCTCAGACTCGCACAGCTTTTGTAAGAAGGAAGCTGGATCCAGGGAAGTAGAGACACTTACTTGTTGGCTAAAAGAAATCTGCCGGCTGCCGAATTGTTGTACCGTAAAGCATCTCGGCTCAGGTACCACCAATGTCTTCCTTGTAAGCTGATTGAAGACCTACCAACGTAATGGACAGGCTTGATGTCCACTGGATGTCATTGTGGCACATTAACGATGGTTTTAATGATCAGTGAAGCCTCTCAATTTATCCGTTTCCGGAAGGTTGTATGGAGTTATGTGAATTCGATGAATGCCAAGGATTTTGTCGAGATTCGTGAAAAATTTCGACTAGAACTGACGATCTTGATCAGTTGTTATGGTAGTAGGTATTCCAAATCTTGCAATCCAATGGGTAACAAATTTCGGGTGATTGTTTCTGCGGAAATGTCACGTATATATCGGAATTGCTTCCGGCCAGCGAGAAAATCTGTCCAGTATTGTTCAAAGATAAGAATATCCTTCCCCCCGTCGGAAGTACGGATATTGTAAAGGTCCGACAATGTCTAGGTGCACATGTTGAAAGCGTCGTAAGGGGACAGCAAACGCTTGCAAAGGGCTATGGTTGTGTCTGGAAACTTTTGACTTCTGACAATCAATGCATGCGCGAGTCCATGCAACAACAGTCTTTTGAAATTGAAGGCCAGGCGAAACGAGGCTGGCTGGTTGGGTTTTGTGGCGCAAGGTCCAAAAAGGAAAGCTGCGCCAAGAAATTAAATTTTAAAGAAAATCTTTATTAAAAAAAATTTCAAATTTCAGACAAAACCCAAACTCAACATTAAAAATTTAAATCACAAAAATAAATGTATATATTTCATTTAAAACCAAAATAAATATAAGTAAAAATTGAAGAAAAATTATATTCATAAAATTTAAATAAAATGCAAGAAACCTATTGCTCTCAAATATGCAAATAGGTTTCTGTGGAGTGGATCCCCTAGCAAATCAAACATAGTTAAAATATTAGTTTTAAAAAATTGTAAACGTTGATGGTTAAAATAATGACATGAAATTAAAATGTGATAAATTGTATATGGTTCATCACACGTTCACACCATGGATTTAATTCACTTAAAAACAAATATCTGTGGGTGAAACGTGTGTGTCCAATACGGAGGTGAGTTAATCGAACATCGGTACTTCGTAACGGTAAAACTGATGAGGGGATGACTTTTTTAAAAAATGGCACGTAATTTGTTGGAGACCTACATACTCCATGACTCCTGCCAGAGAGAATTTACAAATCTTTTAACAATCCTTCTCACGTCGAAAAAAGGGACACATGAAAGAAGTACGGACGATGCAGCTTTAGCAGTTGCATCTGCCTTTTCATTTACCTCTAGACCTACGTGACGTAGGATCCAACAGAAAATTATGTCATAACCCTTGCCAGCAAGGGAATCCAATACTCTGAAAATCTTTGACACATCAGGATGATAATAATTTGAATTTTTCGACGCTTCTAATACACTCAAACTGTCAGTATACACGCAAGTTTTGTGATAATTTCCTGTATTCACAAACTGAAGGGCTTGATAAATGGCCGTAGCTTCAACTGTAAAAATGGAGCAGGACGTATGGAGGCTGTAACCATAACTGGCATTAGCATAGAAAATGCCACAGCCAACATATCCTGCTGTTTTAGATCCATCTGTGAATACAGGCGTGTATGATGACTAGTGACAGCGATGTGTGAAATTGTGTCCGATTTTCTAAATTGAGCAAATGGATTGATAATATCTACCTGTGGATCATACCAGGGTGTATGTGAATGTAAGAGTCCGTTTTAGTAAAACGGACATCATATAGGTCTGTTAAAAAGAATTGAGCCTTAGTTCCAGTGAGAAAGGGTTGGATGCTATATGTTCGAGCATCACATTATCTCTTCAAGGCAGGAGTATATACTAAGGATCGTAAAGGATGTTGAATGTCAGACATAACTTTAGCATAATAATTGAGAGACAGTTGCATTCGTCTCAGGTCTAAAGGCAATTGTTGGCAAATTGCATAAAGACTCTGGACGGGCGATGTGCAGAATGCTCCTGAACATATCATCAAAGCAGAGTGATGCGCAGTGTCCAGTCTGCGTGAAACACAAGACCTAGCAGATCCATATACAACACATTCTTAGTCAATACGAGATAAAATGAGTGATAGACACAAAGGAGTGACAAGCGATCAGCACCCCAAGATGTATTTAAAAGCACCTTGAGGATATTAAGCGATCGCTCGCCCAGAAGAAACGAGAGAGAATCAATCTTTTAGTCACTCGTACTCCTGGGTGGGAAAGTCCATGGAGGGAGTCAAACAGAGTTTTTCGGAGTGGAGAGGGAACAAAAGAAAGGATTCGATCGTTGGTAACGTCACAAAATAATTTAAGTCCTGGGGACAGTTCCATCTTCTGTAGCTTTAAGGAACTACCTGAAGTTGATACTAATTGAGTGAGTTCTGCATCATTTTCCTGAATTTCAGCTAAACGTGGGAAATCGGTGGCGTTATTACTATTAATGGCGAAAATTCAAGATAAGGCGTCGGTAACTGGGTTGTTTAATACAGAAACGTGTTGAATGTCAGTGCTAAATTGAGCGATAAAATTCATATGCCGAATTTGTCTAGGAGATGCAGAATTTGAATTTTTTTTTAACAAAAATGTAAGTGGACGATGATCAGTAAATATAGAAAAGGTTTGTCCCTCAAGGTCGTGCTGAAAATGTTTTACAGCAGAATAGATAGTCAATAATTCTCTATCATATGTGCTGTACTTGGTTTCAGCTGGTGTCAGTTTCTTGGAGTAAAAAACTAAAGGTTGTAAGCCATTGGTACTTTGGGAGTGCAATACTGCTCCTATGGCGATATCGGAAGCATCTACCATTAATGATAGCTGCTGATCAGGGGAACGGAAACCAAGGGTGACTGCATTCATTAAATCGCTTTTGTAGGGGACGCAAAAATCCAATCCGACAAGCATTTGATGTATGAATCTTTGGAAAGTTTGACCGGCGTTACGAAGTCCAAATGGCATTTTAAGGTATTCGAACAAATCGAATGGGGTGGTTACAGCAGAGTTTTCGGTACGTCCTCAGGATTGACGGGAATCTGGTGATACGCTCTTGCCAGGTCAAGGGTAGAAAAAATATTTTTGCCGTCAAAAACCTGTGTACAATCCTGAATATGAGGTACATGATACCTGTCAGGAGTTGTCACTCCGTTCAAGCAACGATAGTCGTCACAAGGGCGCCAATCACCGTTAGATTTGCGGACCACGTAGAGGGGACTGGCCCAAGGGCTTTCGGACGGTCGAATAATTCCCCGAGACTTTAGGTATTCGAACTCTAAACGAGCAGCTTTGAGTAATTCTGGGGCCAAATGGCGAGGTCTAGAAAATACAGGGGGTTCTTTAATTTCAGTGTGATGGAAAATTCCATAAGTTTTAAGGTCATTTGTTACTTTGTTTGTCAGCTCAGGATACTCAGCGAGTATTTTTTCAAATTTGGAATCGCCGATCAGCAAGGATATGTTGGAATCTAAGGAAAAATTGTTGAAAGATATGCCGTTTGACGAGAGAGACGTCCGAGAATCGATCAGACGGTTATTTTTGACATCGACAAATAACTCAAAATGTTTAAGAAAATCAACACCTATAATTGGGTGGTTTATGTCAGCAATGACGAATAATCACGAAAATTTTCCGCGGAGATTTAAATCAATAATGAGGCGTTTGTTGCCAAAAGTAGAAATTTTTGTGCCATTTGCTGCATATATGACTAAATTTTCAGAAGGTGTGGTATTTGGAGCATACGTTTTAGGCAAAACAGATACGTCGGTTCCTGTGTCAATTAGAAAATTTAATTTTGAAGACGGGTCGGCCAAAAGAATATGATTCACTTGGCGGCCGCTAGATTGGCCAATGAGCGATCGCCCGTTTAATTTCCCGACTGACGAAAAGAACACTGGGCTTGGCACTTTCGCTCTTGATCACTGAAGTTGACATGGTAAAAACAAAGTTCATTCGTACGTTCCTTGTAGTGGCTGAAGTTAGTGCGAGAACGGGAACTATCGCGAGATCTGCTGTGTTGAAATGATCGGCGGAAACTACACCTAGGGCGACGGGAACTGCGTTCCAGGGCAGTGCTTAATTCGATAACTTGTTGAGTTAAATGCGCTACCTGGAATTCCAAGCAAGAGCCGTGACAGAAGGAGAGGAGTGATTGAATTTACATACAAAGGAATAGCTAGATCGCTTATTTTGTCAGCGACGGCGGCTATTTTATTCAAATCATCCTTGCTGAAAGCGGCTAAAATAGTCTGCGTGTTATATGGCAGCCTCGTCAGCTAGAACGAGCATAAAAGCGCTTCACCTACAGTATCCCCAGCTAACGAACGCGTGCGATTTAGTAATTGGGAAGGTCTTTGGTCACCGAGTTCTACTCCCTGCAACAAGGTTCGAATTCTAGATGCTTCACTTTCGGAATGAACAGAAATTAGGCGTTTTTTTAAGGCATCATATTTTTCGGTAGTAGGTGGTTTCTCTAAAGTGTCTTGCAGCGAATTTAGTACATCTGGATATAAACAGGAGACATCATGATTGAATTTTGTTAGATCGGACTTTATATTCGACTGGAAAAACTGCGATTCCAACCTAATAAACCACAGGGAAGGGTTAGTTTTCCAGAAAGGTGGTATTTTTACCGAAACTTGTGCAACCTGCGAAGGTGTGTCTTCGGAGGGAGAATTTTGAGTAACGGAAAAATCATCAGATATAGGCATGGTCAAAATTTAGCAGAAAAATAATTACAAAGTATACAAATCAAAAATAGAAAAATGCGTATAGTTTCGACTATCAAGATATATAAATGAGAAATACAATAAACATAAAAAATATTAGTTATGAAGTATAAAAGAAGCAATGAATATTCATATAGTTCAATATAGTAAATCAAATAATAAAACTCAGCACGATGCGAAAAGATTGATAAAATTGTGGAGTAGTTAACGGAATGTAGCTAAGGGGGGAAAAATGTGTACAAATAATAATTTAACTGAAAAAACTTTGTGTTAAAATATATTCACAATTTTATCCATGAAACTGACCCCAGTGAATAACCGAAAAGCACATAACGTTACGTTTAAGAAAATTATAGAAAGATCCTACCAGCATCCTAGAAGTTATGGATGATTACCATTCAGCACTGACATTTCTTATGAGATCTCATGGACTGTAGATGTTAATCCAAAGGAATTCACGCGTCGAAGTTACAAAAATCCCATGTGGTGCTGGAGTTACTTCCAAATCCAAGTATACGTGTTCACATTTTGGTCACCAGATATAGTGTGCAAGTTGACTGTTTTTTAAATAGCAGCACACACCATATATTGAAACTTAATTAAATTTTATTGCAAATTATAGTAATGTCAAAACGTTGCAAATACAAAAAATCTCTAAGAGAAAAGCGGTTTCTAAACTCATCCGTTCACATCGTCGGGGGAAAACGTGAATTTCCCTGTTGTTCCTCGTGCGCTATTATATGGAGGAGTTGGTGTTGCCAATGTTCAGGTAGAAAGTTTTTCTAGCTGCTGCTGCCAACTTCCGAGCAGAAGTGTTTCACCACATATTCTTTTCAAGTGACAAAAGACTGGCCACTATTATTTTAAAAATAATGATTCAACGATAAAATTGATTGAATATAATAACAAGATGGTGGACACTCATACTGAATTAAATAAAATTTGGCTACAGATAAAATTTCCAAATAAGAATTAATCATGAAATCTGGAAGCCACCAAGTAAAAATATGGTAACCTTAAAAATATAAGCCATAAAAAAGCGATTGCGATTCAATCTAGTAAAATAGTTATTATATTATTGCAAACCTAATAGAAATCTGGAACATGCATTGATGATGAGTGCAAATTGCTGCAACTGAAACTGTGACGTCACTAATTATTGCCGATATTCCAGTAGGAGCAGCTCCTACTAGAATATCGGCAACTGTAATGTAATAAGAGCTTTACTATCGAAATGTTATTTTTGGTTTTAAAAACTTGTTTATTGTTTCTTAATATTATAAGATTATTTATTTATTTATTTATTTATTTGTATTTTATATAACTGAGTCGAACACGTCGGTCCATCATAACCTTCTGCATCCAACCATCACATATTCATATTACAGTTATTTGGTTTTGACCAACACGACTACAGATTTCACAGAAAGATAATCCACAATCCTCAGTAGGCCACTATCCTTTCTTCGTCGAACTCGGATACTTGATCAAAAATGATACCTGTTTTCTACGAGGCTTAATTGATAATTAAAAAAAAACCGCAAGAAAAACACAATTGCCGAACTGGAATTCGAGGAAATCTGCGAACCTTAAATAGTGCTTTAAAGTGGAGCTACAGGCGCTCTTAATGTGTGTCTGCACGGAAATTCTGATCATTTGCTTATCTCACCACCGCTAATGTATGTTGGGAATTTCATGTTATTTGTATGCTTCCTTCAGGGTGTTCCCAGCAGTGGATTAAGTAATTGACTTTACAATTAACACAATTAATTTAGTTTTACACATTCTGCCGTTATAATTAAATAATCATTTCATATCAACATTCTAATTATATTTTTGAATAAAATCCATTCCTTACTCATTTGTTAGTTACACCATTGACATTATTGATTATTGTGTATTATTGGAAGTAGATGATCTGTGCAGAAGAAAGCCAAATAAAATTCACTATCAATTTTTATTTTTATTTTTCCCTGCCAAATTTCAACATTTTTAAATAGTTTTGCTGATTTATTTTTACATTCAGTCCCAGCTGGAATTACAACTAGGATTTCCGTCATTAGGTGAAATTTAAGTCTTGTGGAATTATTTGGCTGAATTATCTGATTATTAATAGTTTGAGCAACTATATACAAAACCTCATTAAGAAGACTAAATTGTATTGACTAACCAAGTAGTGTTTCAAATAATAATCCCATTGTGAGGTCAGTTCATTAATCATGATGAATATTTAAGCTCTATAGAATATAACAGTTGAATATCAATATTTTAATACTTCGCTGGATATTAAACATGATCACATTTGCAGCCGGCATAAAATTAAAAAGGCGTTTTTAACTGAAGCTTTGCTCGCTGCTTCTTATAGTGACAAGCCTTTTTTTAATAATTTATCTGTGAAAATTTTGCTGAATGGCAACAGACTCAAACAATATTGTCTACAATCCTATTATCCTAGAATTGTAAACAACGAAAATAATATTAGAAAATACGTGCATTTCAAGTGAAATTATCATGAATCATTGATTTTAAATAACTAAGCCTTTTTAATTTTATAAAATGGGCCTATTTGGGAAAAATGAAAAAGACCCGAAAGATCAGGTTCTTATCTTTAACAATTGCATAATTCATAAACTTGTAATAAGAATAAAAATTTTTTTTTACTTCTGCTGTCAAGATGCATGTTATTATTGCATGTAAAAAATGTTCACGTTGAGTAAATTTTTAGACTATTATAGCGTTGTCAACTTTTATGAAGCTATTTTTTGATGAAATATTAAAATGTCTCTGAATTAAAGCTTTACTATCAATAAATATTTCTATAATACTTGTAAATAACGGATTTTAAATTTCATCATGAGTTTAATTTAGATCTTTTAATTGTTACATAAGGCATTATGTTGAGAAATCACGTTGATCTATAATATTATAAAGCGGAAAAGGAAAAAAATTTAAACTTGTTATAAGACTCTTTTTAAATCAGAATTATTTCATCAAATAGAATTATACGTTAATTTGAATTATTCATATATTACATTAAAGAACGTGTTATAAATTTTCACCAAATATGTCATCAATAAATTTCTTTAATTTTGAAAATTTTGTTATCTATGAAACAATTTTAAGTGGTTCTGGAAAACTAATTCTATTTCTTAAGCCACAACTATTGAATAGATTTGCTTACTTAGTCCTAATTCAGATTTCTTGAAGGTTATTTTTCATACATTATTAATTTAGATAGAAATAATATTTTCTTCTGAAATTGCAGACTTTGTTACTGATTTATTTTGAAATTTTTTTAGGTTAAACAATGGACTTCCAGTTTACGCAAAGAAGGGTATCAATTAGATCGACAAATCAGAGGTGATAAATTTTTATTTGATATTGAAAATATCAGTTGTTAAATAATGAATGTTATTTCCTCTTCTAACACTTTTTAATGCTAATATTTACTAAATCTATTAATATTTCTTTTATGTATAAAGGGAATTCATAGCAAATATTCATAAAGTGGCAAGCTTAGAGAATCGAGTTAGTTTAATGACATGTTCATGTAACTCCGATTGTCTGATAATGTAAACTGTTACATTTATTTCCTGTGGCTCTAAATTGTTATTAAACTTTGGTATTACAGTAATTTTATTTTTATTAATAATGATAATGAATTTTTAACTGAAATATTTATTATTTCATCTATTATCTAAATTTTAACTTACTTTGTATAATGTAATTAATTTATCTTCTTTTGTTATAAGTTTTGTTATTAATTAGTCTTGATATTTTCCATTTATGTGTAATTATTGATGTACTATTAGTTTGAACCTATAATGTTCTATTAGTGAAAAAGAAAAATTTATAGGTAATTAAATTATATAGGTTACTTAAACCAATTTCTAGCACTTCTTTTGCTGAAATAAATATTTAATTGTTGTAACTGCTTATCATAACTTTTTTGGATGTTAGCCTAATAGTATAATCTGTTGCAGATTATATACAGGAAAATACAATATATGCTTTTTTAGATGTATTTTGTATTTCTTACAAATAGATATAACCTATACTTTCTCTTATTATTCTGTATTAAATACTTCCATCATTAATAATTAATAAATCTTAAGGTATCCAACGAGAAGAAGAAAAAGTAAAAAGATCCCTGAAAGAAGCAGCAAAACGTGGTGATGCCGATGTTTGCAGCGTTTTAGCTAAAGAAGTTATTCGTGCAAGAAAAGCAATAAACAGAATTCATACTTCAAAGGCCCATATAAACTCAGTCATGATGAGCATGAATCATCAGCTGGGTAAATATTACAAAAGTTCATTATTATTTTTAGACTTGAAGAGCTTTTATTTTTAAACCCTTTGGTTAAATCCGGATTTATGTAATTTTTATATTATAGAAAAGTTACATTTCTGTTAAGTTACTTGTCATCCACTGTTACATGCACATCTTGTCTTAAAATACATTAGAAAATAAATTAATAAAATAATAAATGGTAATTTTCCAAAATTACAGTAAAAAATTTTTGGGTACAAAATTTTTAAAAATTTAAATCTTGCAAGAAATTTGTAAATAATCTATATTTTAAATAAATATTTAATATTTCATTGTTTGATATTGCCTTTATTAGTTTACGTATGTGTTAAAACTTTTTATCGCAGTTTTAGAAATCTTCATTTTTTCACATTGAAAATTTCAAAATTGTTTTTTAAGTAGTAATTTTTAATAGATTAACTGAAGCTGTGTTTTTATAATTTAGTTTTTCTTTTCTTTATTATTCGTCTATATTAATTAGGTTTTGAGGATATTCCAATATGTAAAATTAAAATTGGCTTGATTTGTAACATCAAACTATTCAATTTTATAGCTCATAAATGTTAAATTAACAGCAAACTGAGTTTTTAAATAGTAATTGATCTGATGTAATCTAGTATAATAGAAGAAACTTTCAGTGATAAAGCATATTTGTATACTGCGATTTTGATTGTATTTTTGAGTACATCTTTTCTACTGTATATCTAAATGCATATTAAAACTACATTTTCTGATTTACTGTGATTAAAAGTTACATTTTAAAAGTCCGTTTCTTTTAAACTCTCACTTATCTTCTTATAAATAATACCACTTTTTCTTTTATTTTGGTTTTGTGGGTAGGTTATTGAAATTTAAATGAATTTATGTAAAATTTCTTATTTTGACTTAATCCTAGTATACGGTAACCTGGTGGATATTACATTTGTGAGGGTTATGAAGTTTGTGACTAGGGCTTCATTTTGCAAGTCAATAAGAGTGTCAAATGCACCAAATGGATTTGTTTGAGGATTCTATGATGTATTCCATTGTTTTGATTTATTTGTAGTGTTAGTAACTTTTGAAACTTATGCTGCATTTTTTTTTCTAAGTTTATTTTTAAATATTTTTGTGTGTAAAATTTTAATTTTCACACAATTTAAAAATTAATTAGATGCTATTTAAGTGTAATAATTTTGTGAAGTTGCTTAGTTTGTAATTCTATATGTATAAAAGTTATTTTCAAAAGTTCTTTTAATTTGGAGCATGAGGGAAGTTAATGATTAGATAAGTATTTTCACTTTGTTACTCTATTTTATTTGCTGTTTCATATAGTAAAATATATTTTATGATTTAAATATTTATACATTTAAAATATATATGATTTATTATGTATAATGCAGTAATATTTGAGATATTTCTTTTAATTTGCATTACTTGATTAATTAAAATTATTATGTGTTATTTTAAGATGGGTGCTATTTCCCAATAAATTAGAAACCCGAATTGTCATAAAAATGTTAGTTATTAATTTACACTTCTAGTGTAGCTTTTGATACCTGATTGATTTTGTTGTATATAGCAATTTCTAGATGATTTGTATTACTTGATTAATGAAAACTAGAATAATCTGTTATTTTAAGTTGATCGTCAATTCTTGGTTAATTAGAAATGAGAGTTTCAATAAAAATGTGTTATTTACATTTTTCATCTCAGTTTATAGCACTGTTGTGAATACTTGCTTGGTTTTGTAACATACACAGTATTTTTAAAGTATTTGTATTCTTTTGATCTGTTAAAAGAAATTTATTATGAATATATTTAATTGACCAATTATGAATAATAGCATTGATTTTTATATGTTTATAAGTATTTGTAACTTGTAAATTTTGTAAAATATGTATGTTAAGTTTAGTTTTATATTAGTTCTTTTAGTAAATATAGTAAAATATTCAAAATTTTGATATTTGGAATTGAAAATAGCACGAGATTGCAATATTCAAAGTTAGGTTTAAATGTGATTGAGTGAACTCATAGTTTCAAAATTCCTAATTTGGTGAGATTCAGTGCATTATTGCTTTTTAGGTATTTTGCATTTGGAACTCTTGTAAATTCACCATTGATGACGTTTTTGGAAATCGTGCAAGATTATACATACACTAGGATTTTACCCTTCTTTTTATTTATAAATTTTTTGCCATGACATAATATATTCTTCTGTACACCATTGTAGCTTATTGTGTTCCTCTGATGAAATTGGGTGATTTATAACTAGTTAAGAATTACTGTTTTAAACTTGCTTAACCGCTTCCCGACGGGCGAATCATGTATGCATTTGGTATGAACGCATGTGAGGGCTGGGCGGTTCACCCGTGCACTCCTGAAGAACTAGCCTAGTGGACAGGCGGTGCAGATATGCATTTTAAGCTAAAACAATTTTTAATAGCCACTAGATGACACTCTGTGTCCATTACATTTAAACTAAACATAGTTTTAGTATTCTGACCTTCAGGTTGCTTATATTCTGGCTGTTTTTTGTATTTTGTTTGTCAGCTGTGGCTGGGGAGGGGGAAATCGTAATGTAAACCCAGCTCTGCTCTTTAACTTTCCACATGATATAAGCATTCTCGCTTCTGATAGCTCTCTGAACACTTTTTTTTTTTTGTTTGTTTTCGCTACTATGTGGGGTCTTTTAGGGTTTTAGCATCTGTATTGTTACAGTTTGTATTGCTTTTGGATATATTTTGCGCACTTCTCTTGTTATTTCGGAAAGCCTG